>CAUJNA010001668.1:285000-385000 GCA_963377175.1 Effrenium voratum | reverse complement strand
GAAAGCCACTGAGGTTTCAAGTCTTGGGGCCCTGGGAGCTTCGGCAGGTGCGATTTGGATTTGGACCCGTGTCAGACGACGTCCCCACTTCGGAAGTCTTAAAAGCCACGAAGGTGAATTCCCAAGCCGAGCGTTCGAGAAATGTCCATGGGTCAAAACCCCGGTGAACCGCCAGTGAACATCCCAATCCAATCCAACCACTAAACTGGGAAGCCTAAAATGGGTGGTGAATTCACCAATCCCAAACTCGGATCCCACGGTTTTGACCACCACAGCTAAATGAAGGAGCTGTTGCCTCAGTGATGGCAGCCAATGGCAGCTTCGGCTGCGACACGCGGCTTGGAACTCCGGAAGCTTAGAGTGCCTATATCCTTTTTGGAAAATAGATGGATTTTTGTCTGGTAAATGGACTAAAACAAATCTAAACCAGTGGAACCCATCTACTTCTAATCAAGCTCACCGATCAAAAGGACGCCCATGGATGCCTACTTGGATTTTCCTTGCCAAGCAGGTGAGCGAGCCACTCGGACTTCAAACCCCAAACCACAAGCTTAACTCTTAGGGGGACCTGTAAGTGGGTTATACCAATAACGTACTAACTTGGCCGAACACCGAAGCAAAGACAGGGAAACACCTCCAAACACCGCCAACATTTACATTTGTTTTGCTTTGTTTTGCTTGCTCATTTTTTGGGGGGAGGGGGGCGGGGGGTGTTCAGGACGGAAAAACCAGTGACACGATCAGCATATGGGACTCCTGCAGTAGGCATTGGAAAGCTTTTGTGAGCAGATTGTGGTTGACAGTGACAAATGAGTCACCCCATGTCGAAAGGCAAAGAACAACATGTTCAAGACTTGTTTAATGATAAATCCATCTGCGACCCTGTGGGTTCTCCGGATGAATCTGAAGTCATGTAGGGCCATTTGCCCTCCGCTTTTTGGCCGAGAGTCGGCCAGCTCTCCGATGACAATACCCTTGTTGCTGGAAATGGCTCCTGACGACCAAGCTGGCACCTGACCATTGTTCAACTCTATGGATGTGTTTTTCGATGGATTCATCTTTGAGATGGGTTTTGAGGGAAAACAAAAGAACACCAACCAGTTTGGGGTCTCCTACACATCATATAGGACTTACAATGCTGCTGCCATCATTTTAGCCAGGCGTAAAGATGTAAGACCAAACAACTGCCCCAAATCAAAAACCTTAAAAGTGAGTCATGAAGAAAAACCAAATCTGGCATTCAAGTGGACCCAAAACCATGAGCGTATGATTCGAATGGGGCCGGGTATGAAACCAAACTTCTAGAAAACGGCTTGGATGTGGCGAATCTTTGGATCCACCGCTGGATATGATATTACAAGCTTGTACCAAAAGATTCCTAAAACAGAAGCAGCGGAACAGGTGAAATCCACAGAAAGCACATCCAAACCGTTTTGCAGAAGATGCGACACATGTTGGTTGCACTTCTTCAGCCCCTGCAGCTTTACCCTGAGGCGAACCTCCATCCAGAATGACCTCCTTGGGCTCAAACCCAGTTTTTGTTGGGAAATAGTGTGCCTCGAAGCAAAAGCATTGGAATGCTGACAACTGAGTTTCTCAGACTCCAGGAGGGTGTATCCCTTGTTGAGGCTACCCCCCCTCTGTGTGGTGTTCAAGGGAAATCAGCATAAAAGCCGAGATGCGCGGTTTTGGGGTCGCGGTCCGATTCAACTGTGACAGCCAAGACTCGGAAGAAGAATCGATGGCACGTCCGCTCAAACACCGCCCTCACCCCAAAAAGGGGTGCTAAAAGCACCCAGCGCCCCCTCTCCCCCCCCAAACCAAAAAAAGGAGAAGGACAAGACACAACAAAAAAACACACACCAATAAGGGGGATATATTGATATAAAAGTTGGTTCTTTCTTCTCTCCTTTTATACTATCTTCTAGTACCCAAGCCCACCAAGCTTCCTCCAAAGGCGTCTTTATCGCGGATCAGGACGTTTGAGATCTGGATGAACCCACTCTCCATCAGTAGCCCTCAGATCCACGGCGGCTTCGGCTTAGGGTCTCCCTTCCTGAGTGCTTCCAATGCTAGAGAGAGTCCAAATATTGACCGTGGCTCACTCCACTTCCTGAGTTCCTGGACTTTAGTCACTTTTTTGGTGTTGGATCATTTTAGTCGAGGTCCCCCAGCTAGGTGCCCTTTCTCATCCTTTTTTGGGGGGAGGGTTTCCCTACTAAAATAGACGTCCTGAAAAAAGTTGGTGCCCTTATTCTAACCTCTCTACTGGAGGACCATTGTAGTGGTGAACAACCAGTTTGGGAGCTTGTTTTTGCTTAAGACCCGACCCCGGGGAAAATGCAAGTTTTGGGGTGGGGCGGGGGTGGGGGGGGGGATGGTTTTGCCGTTCCATCGTGGTGAGCAATCCACATTTCTTCATCGTACTTTGGTGAGGGTGCCCTACTGTGGATGGACGAAATCCTGCACTACTTTGAAACCATGGGAAGCCATTTTTCGTTGGTATTTACAGGGGAATCATCAATCCAGGGTTTCTGAACGGTGGTGCGAAATGGATTTCGCAACACTCCACAGTACGTCATCCCCTTTGCTACAGTAGATGACGGCAAATATTGGCCGCTGCCCACATTTTCCAAATTACACTTCAAGCTTCTGGCTTAAAGGCTGTAAAGCCACCTCCAAAAGAAGCTGTCTGGGACCCCACAGCGTCTTGGGCAAATCTACACATATTAGGGGCTGCTCAATATCCTGTTCGGCCCCGAAAAGACGCAAGGCAACTGTTCCAGATTCGGCCGATTCGTGGAAAACGTTGTCCTAGTGGTTTTTCCCATGGTCACCCCGTGTTCGGACCTGATAACCCCCACATTGACATCTTAACTTTTGTGAATCCAATGGAAAACCAGCTTGATTTCCTTCCATTTGCTTAGGCCCCCGGAAAACACCTCCAGCAGTGATAGATTCCCTTTAAAGCCAACAGGGGGAAATACTCATTTCAGCAAATGGAAGCTTCGGCCAAGCTGAAGTCAGATCCCTGTGCTTCCCGATCGACGGATCGATCCGCAGGATCCAGGCCCGCGCTCGCCCGGGTGGCCCCGCTTTCGCCAGCTCCGAAATGGGGTGGGACTGTGTGTGACTCAAAAAACAAGGGCGGGGTGTCCATTTTTGTCCCTTCAAAGCTTTCAAAACACAGCCAAATGATTTGAACAGAATTCCGTCAAGAGTTGAAACACATTTGATCGCCTCAAATGGCTGTGGCTCAAAAAACCGGAATTCCAAAATGGAACCCTGGTAAGTGGAAAGAAGCATGGACCAAAACCTGCCTAACCCCTCCTGTTTAATTTTGAGCCAGAAATCAACGCACACCCAAATTGGAACTGACAAACATGGCATCTCATAGTGCCGGGTCGCACTCCGTGGCTATCGCGCCGAGGTGAGATCCGCTCGCATTGGAAATGGTGACGCCTGGCGATTTGAGCTCGGCCAAAGCCCAAAAGTCAGGTAGCCCTCACCGTCCCTCCCCCTTTGGCTTCCGTCCTTTTTGGTCTTCCTGTTCTCCAGAACCTCGCTACTACAGATTCACGAACTGAACCGACCAAGACCAGCCTTTTCGGCACTGGAAAATCTTGATCGGATTTCTTGAGGTCTGCTGGTTTGACCATTTCTTTGGCGCAAAAGCCTCGCTTCCCCCCTCCCCCCCTTTTCCTGGGTGATTTGGATGGCTGGATTTTTGTTGCCTCCCCCCTCCCCTGGGTGGAAACCATCCAAACGAAGATCCAAACGGAGGGAAGCCGCAAACTGCGATGGCTTCTAGCAAACTTGGCTGGAAGAACAGGACCCCAGCAAAAAAAATACATGTTTTGCCTAGTTAGTGGAAAACAAAGGGAACCCCAAAAAAGGGAAAACATAAAAAGGGGAAGTAACTCTGGGGAAGCAACACGGTATAAAGCTTGCAAAAACCGGCCTGATCGAAGTGGAGCGTTGGCCAAGCCCAATCGAAAGCCCATTAAGAAAACAAAAGGGGAGTTTTCTTGTGGGCACTCAGTCTTTCTGTTTTACCATCGTGCAGGGCCAGGCCCCATGAGCATATATATATATATATACTTTGTCGCTGAACACGGGGATCAAAGTGGCAACCTAAAAACCCCCAGCTTCCCCAACGATGTCCGAGTTGCGGCCAGAGAATTGTCTGAACATCACGAGGATCTTGATGACGCCGCCGGTTCCTGCGTGACAGTCCTGCGTCAGATCTTGGAACGCTCATAAGGTTTCGCCCAGGACCGAGCTGGCAACCAGTTCGTTTCTGGATCAACCTCGTGCCAGTCCGTCAAGATGTACACTGGCAATGCGTGATGCTTCATGGGAATTGGGTCAAACAAATGGTTAAAAAAATGACACCTTGGCAAATGGAACCAATTCACTCAAACCTGCGGTTTGCCCTAGCTCTTTATTTTTTTTCGCCACACCCACCATGGGAAGACGGACAGAAGGGGAGGGATTGTTGGACCCCATGAATCCGCCGCGTTCTCAGGTCACGGGTCCCGATCCGAAAAAACATTCGCCGCCACCCAACACACGTACCGTATTTTCCTCAAGGAAGCCAACCCCATGTGCCTATGCGTGTCATATGCTAAAAAAAACAACTAAATAACTATATGACTACGAACAGAATTCAAAGCAGGATTTTGCAATCCAAGGGCTTTGAATGGAGAACTCTCGGTTTGATGGGACAAGCTGCTTGCAAACTACCAGCAACATTGCCAGGCATAGCGATGTCGGCCCTCTCACAGGGCCCTTGAGCCTTCTCAGGCATGAGTAGAAACATCCCCCCTACCATAAGGGGGAGGGAGGTGGGGGATCCCCAATTCCAGTTATCTAGTCTTCCCCTTACGAAGGAAATGGAACCATAAATGGAATTCCAGGGGTCACCCCCCTCCCACAATTCCATATTTAAGGGGGTGGGGATGTAGAAACACAGACTCGTGCCATGCGGCGGTGCAGTTCGCTGATGAGGACCAAGATGCTCATCAAGATGGGATTTCTCTTTCATTGGCGAGCAATGTCTTTCCCATCTTCACCCGCCAGTTTACCCGTGAATTGATAGGTGGGTGAAATAAGATGGCTCTGGCAACTGGCCGGCAGGGCGCCCAACGTGACTGATTACGGCGATTGGCAGCGCACTGAGCAGTCTCTTTCTAGTCTGGGCTGCCCTCAGATCCCCCGCTAAAAGTGACTTACTTTTAAGCACAAAACACTAAAAGGCTAAACAGCTAAGGGGATGGCTGGGGGTCACCAAGTTTCTAGTGGTGAGTCCTCCGCGCAAATGGCTCTGTGCAAGTAGCTCTGCGCACTCGAGACCATCCGCCGGATCATGGAATAACCCTTCGCGATTCTCTCGGGACAAAGGAAACCAACAGTCTCCCCGGTTTGGCTTCCAACTTGGGTGTCCTTTGTGAATCGCCTGAAAAAGGTCCTCGTGACCAAGGAGTGTGAAAATATGATCAAGGGGTCCCTTTTGAAGGGAAACCAATGATAGAATGAAACGCACCAACGACCTAAAAACTGGATCCACCAACAGCGAAGCCGATTTGGGTGTGTCTTGTAAGCTGGGAAACCACCAAAAAGGTTCCTTCTGGCGTCCAGGTAAAACCATGCAAGAAGGGTACCACAAAACAATCAAAACGAGACAGACCTTTCATGTGCATGCTTGTTTGCCCCCTGGAAAACTGAGAACATATGTCCGGTAGTGATAGATTGTAATTTTGGGACCAACAAAGGCAAATAACCAAAATATGACTACATCCAATTTGGGTGTGTCTTTCAAGCAGAGAAGCCACCACAAAAAAGAACACAAAAACTTGTGGCTTCAATCCAAAAAGCCTACCATCCAAAAGAGACCGACCCATTTTGGTAGCAAAACAACATGTTTTCTGCAGCCCCCTACACAAAAATGCACGGAACCAAAAACACACGAAAAACCCGGACACTTGAGTCAACACCAGTGAAGCCATTTTCTGCGTGTGTCCTTTAAGTAGGGCAACCTTTTTCCATCCAAAAAACATACCCTCCCACCAACATGGAAGTACAAAAAGGCCAACTCACCAAGAAAAAAAGTCGTCTTTCAGGGGTCTTTTTGCGCAAACCCATGTTAGCTGCTGGGAGGGTGCCAGCCCCCCACAAAAAAACGACGTGCGCAAACCCATGTTAGCTGGTGCGAGGGTACCATCCAAAAAAACAATCCGACGCGACCAAACTGACCAAGCCGTCGGCTCCTTAAAGTGCAGCTCGCCGCTGTGCAGCTCCAAGCTGTTGGCCCAGATGCCAGCCCCCTCGATCAACGTGCTGGCATCTTGCACGAAGGTCACCTAAGTGTTCTAAACCCAGTTGCGGTTTCTATTCAGACCCTTTCGGGGTTAGGAGTCTTCTGTTTCAAGGGTAAGGAGAATCGGTTTTCGGGGTTAGGAGGGTATGTGCAGTTGCGGAAGAGAAATATGAGAAAAATATCTGCCGCGAAGGCAACCCCCGGAGCTTCCGAAATGGCTTTGAAGAGGGAACCGCGCCCTTCCGCGAAGCTTCCGTGAAGCCTCTGACGAAACCTCATACCCCAACCCTCTCATGATCTCCGCTGCTATTCCAAAGTCCAGCCTTTTGAGCATTGCCCAATCCTGTTCATGGCTCCTTTCATGGGGGGGGGGCTGAAGCTTTTCTACAACCAAAGTACTCTATCTTCCTAGTCTCCCAATCCCCTGACAGCAAGCCAACCAAGCCAACCAAGCCGCAAAAGCACAAACACCAATCGCCCGACTGACATTGCTCCGAATTCTCGGCGCGAGTTTCAAACATCTCTAAAAACAGGTCACCGGAAAGCCTCCGAATAAATTCGCTCGCTAGTCATTTGGGGCTGTCTGTTTTCAGGCGCGACCCCAAGATGGTGGCTTTCCTGTTTTCCTGTTTGCACTGCTTTCTTCGTATTCCGGAGCACCGGAATCAGGGGTCCATTTGAGGAGACGAGAGAACTATTTTAAGCGGGGTGCCTTTGACTGGTAACATCGTCAGGTGAAACAAGAACTTGGCTCCGACCGGGCTCAGCACCTACAGGGAAATATGGATACATTTGAATGACCCTCCTGGAATCGATTTGGGGTTTCATTCTGCAAATTTTACAATATGGTTGTGGGTCAAGAATAGGTACCCAAAATGGAACCCTGGCAAACGGACATAGAGACTAAAACCTGCGGTCCCCTGGTGGTTGAATTTTGACCCATACCCATAGTGTCATTTCCTGAAGTAAGGGATGAGAACGCTGTGAGTTCTGCAGACTCATGTCCACCAACCACTTCTTTTGAGGTGGCTTCCCCCAACTCTTTTTCCACACCCAATCCCCAGCCGTGCTGTTGGGGTCATTTGCCAAGCCGATTGGGGTCAAAGACGTTCCTTGGCTATGCGCCATCTCCTGCCAAAAGTAAATGTTTGATTTTGTGTCAAAGGATGCCACGGGATGGATTTCTATATCTCAAGAACGCATGCGCAAAAGTCAGTGGTTCAGACTGTCTGTTTTCAAAGCATGGGCACAAAAGCGAAACAAAAATCCATGCCCCATTTGCATGAACTGTTTGCCAATAAACCGATTCGGTGAGGGTCCTTATTTTTGGACAGGAGCAAGCTGAAGACCTCCCTTCAAGGAATCTCAGGAAAGCAACAGAGAAGAAAGCCCTTGATCGAATCGGTGGCTGTAAGGGTGACTGCCAGGGCCATTTTCATTAGACCTAGTTTTTCCTAGTGGTCAGGTGGGCGGTCGGCCGGAAGCCACTGCCACAACGCAGCAGCGTTTGGCCTGGCAGCTGCCTGCGAGTGGTTTCGAGATTCGAGGCCATTGAGTGGGGCCGACAGGTCAGCAAATGCTTGGGCACATGCAAGGTGTCAGTGCCAATTAAAAGAACACGGGAGGGTTAAGGATCGTTCCCAAAAGGACCCACACCAAACAGGGCGCCAATTAACAGCAAACCAGCCGGTCTTAAAGCTTTCTCCGCAAATTCAGGAAGGTCGGTCCTTTCATGAGCATCCCCATCCCCAGGCCCATTGGACCAAACAGAACTCAGGCAAGGGCAGGCTTGCGTGTGGCACGCTGGACACTCAGGCACGAGTCGCAAACAAGAATGCCCACACTTGCGCGAGGTGTGGTCTTCACCTTTTCTTTCCCGAAATTCCCTGAAGGGAGTTCAGCTCGCTCCTGTCCAAAAGACAAAAACCTCGCTGAATCGGTGTATTGGGAAGAAAATCGTGCAACTGGGTCATGGCTTGTGTTTCCATTTTGCGCCCACGCTTGGAAAAAACAGGCACTCTGAACCACTGACTTCTGCGCGTGTGTTCTTGAGAGAGCCATCCCGTGGCATCCTTTGACAAAACTTCAAGCATGTGTCTCTGGCAGGAGATGGCGCAATGACCCCATGTTTCTGTATCCAGTTCTGTTTCATCCATTTTCCAAGGTTTCCATTCATTCCATCCGGTTTCCATGCGCCAGTGAACCAAATGAAATGAGGCAAGGAACAGTGAACTGACTGAAATGATGCAATACAGAGCATCTGGTGTTGGGCGTTTTGAAAGGCAAAAAATGGAAGCCCTCCAGTGCTCCCAAAGCGGATCCCTTCAAGAAGTGCTAGACGAGCATCTGTTTGGGGAACGTGACGATGTGATGAAGGGCCCCTGGCCATCAAGACTGCCGTTGATGGCAAGTTCTGCACAGGCGAGAATGTGCACAGAAAAAAAGATTGAAGGGTCCGAACTGAGCATTTCACTAAGTGCCCGCTGTGCCATGTATCCCCCGGAAACTGTGCGCAGCGCTTGCAGATGCCATCGCGACAGGGTGGCTGCAGCGTGTTGTCCGTTTGCCTGCCTGGCGTCTCTGCCTGCACTCATTATTGCATTTGCTGCGGATCTCCATTCCTGAAGTTTGAAACATGCGATCCGCAGATTTTTGGAGATCAGCAGGATTCTTTCGATCAGTGTTTTTTTGAGATCAGCAATACTTTTTTCTACCGCAAAGATCGGCAGATTTTCATGGACATCTGCGGATCTCATGATGCAAACTTCAGGAAAGATCCGCAAAAACTGCAATAATGAGTGCAGGCAAAAACGGCAGAGAGGCAGGCAGGCGAAACGGACACTAATCTGCTGAAGCTATTGGTTTTTCTCCCACCTCTGAGCGATCCAGGATCAGACAACACGCTGCAGCCACCCTGTCCCGATGGCATCTGCAAGCGCTGCGCACAGTTTCCGGGGGATACATGGCACAGCGGGCACTTAGTGAAATGCTCAGTTCGGACCCTTCAACCTTTTTTTCTGTGCACATTCTCGCCTGTGCAGAACTTGCCATCAACGGCAGTCTTGATGGCCAGGGGCCCTTCATCACATCGTCACGTTCCCCAAACAGATGCTCGTCTAGCACTTCTTGAAGGGATCCGTTTTGGGAGCACTGGAGGGCTTCCATTTTTTGCCTTTCAAAACGCCCAACACCAGATGCTCTGTATTGCATCATTTCAGTCAGTTCACTGTTCCTTGCCTCATTTCATTTGGTTCACTGGCGCATGGAAACCGGATGGAATGAATGGAAACCTTGGAAAATGGATGAAACAGAACTGGATACAGAAACATGGGGTCATTGCGCCATCTCCTGCCAGAGACACATGCTTGAAGTTTTGTCAAAGGATGCCACGGGATGGCTCTCTCAAGAACACACGCGCAGAAGTCAGTGGTTCAGAGTGCCTGTTTTTTCCAAGCGTGGGCGCAAAATGGAAACACAAGCCATGACCCAGTTGCACGATTTTCTTCCCAATACACCGATTCAGCAAGGTTTTTGTCTTTTGGACAGGAGCGAGCTGAACTCCCTTCAGGGAATTTCGGGAAAGAAAAGGTGAAGACCACACCTCGCGCAAGTGTGGGCATTCTTATTTGCGACTCGTGCCTGAGTGTCCAGCGTGCCACACGCAAGCCTGCCCTTGCCTGAGTTCTGTTTGGTCCAATGGGCCTGGGGATGGGGATGCTCATGAAAGGACCGACCTTCCTGAATTTGCGGAGAAAGCTTTAAGACCGGCTGGTTTGCTGTTAATTGGCGCCCTGTTTGGTGTGGGTCCTTTTGGGAACGATCCTTAACCCTCCCGTGTTCTTTTAATTGGCACTGACACCTTGCATGTGCCCAAGCATTTGCTGGGGACCTGTCGGCCCCGCTCAATGGCCTCGAATCTCGAAACCACTCGCAGGCAGCTGCCAGTCAGCCAAACGCTGCTGCGTTGTGGCAGTGGCTGCTTCCGGCCGACCGCCCACCCACCTGACCACTGGGAAAAACTAGGTCTAATGAAAATGGCCCTGGCAGTCACCCTTACAGCCACCGATTCGATCAAGGGCTTTCTTCTCTGTTGCTTTCCTGAGATTCCTTGAAGGGAGGTCTTCAGCTTGCTCCTGTCCAAAAATAAGGACCCTCACCGAATCGGTTTATTGGCAAACAGTTCATGCAAATGGGGTCATGGATTTTTGTTTCGCTTTTGTGCCCATGCTTGGAAAACAGACAGTCTGAACCACTGACTTTTGCGCATGCGTTCTTGAGATATAGAAATCCATCCCGTGGCATCCTTTGACACAAAATCAAACATTTACTTTTGGCAGGAGATGGCGCATAGCCAAGGACAACCTATGACCCCAATTGGCTTGGCAAATGACCCCAATAGCTGGGGATTACCCGTTTCTCTATTTCTGGCAAAATACGCCGTCCCGGTGCTCCCAGTCACCAATAACCAAGGGAATCCATCATGTAAAATTCAAAGAGGTAAGCATCCCTTACCTACGAGAGTGGCGTCTCTGGCTATTACTCCAGATTCATGTGATGGGCCAAAATTAAGCCACAAAAACAGGTTTTCGTCCTTTCCATTTACCGATCGGCGCAACCCAATTTGGGGGCCAACCGCGCCCAGATGTCCGGCAGGATACTTAGTAGGTAGCCAATAAGCCCGGTTATAGCCCACTGAACGAGACAATGTTAACCAGTTACTAACCACTTACCTGACGCACCCTGCCGCTTTGAGTGCACCCCTGACACGCTGGCCGAGTATCGCCGCCCTTCACAGCAACCCTCCCTGCGTGCAGCGCTCCGCCACTCTGGGCGCGGGAAGTCCTAGCGACTTGGAAAACGACAAACGGCCTGTCGCGCACCGACACCATTAGCACTCAGATGGCCCGTAAAGACAAGCTGTGACGTTACGCCATTGCAAGCCGAGAGCAGCGATAGCGCGCAAAACAAACAAAGTCAGCAACCTTTTGGCAAGCACGGGACTCTTGTCAAGAAGCTGCGCCATACCAAAAAAACAAAGACACATCACCAGCCCACAACACGTTTGCAAAATCCGAAACAACAGGAAACGCGTTGCAGAGAAGAGTGTGGACTCAAGCTGCCAAACCTTTACCTACAGAGAGCCTGGCCTTTTTGTTCTGCGCAGGGGTGTGGTTGCGGCTAGTGGCCAGTTGGGTTTCAGACCTTGTGGGCTGTGCCCTCAAAACGAGGCTCGTGGCGTCAAACTGTGAACTGCAGGCGCCCCGTAAAGTCGTCAGCAGGGTATTTGTAGCCCGGACCTTTTCAACGCACATCCCGACACTTCCAGCGCACATACCACAGCGCCTTAGGGTGGGACTTGTTCCCTTTTGCACTCGTCTAAAGGAAGTTGGTGAAAGTTGACTCGTAGAGGGGTGACAGGATGAAGGGACCCAAGACCCTGAATCTGAGCAACGACCTCAGATATTGAGGTTTTTTGGATCGCAATAGGTCGTAGGTCATGTGCTTGAATGGTTAATATTCCTACAACAGCAGCCTGGAGTCTCCAACACCATTTGGGCCTGAATTTGGGGCGCCCCCTGGATCCCCTAGTTTTGAAGGGTCAAGTAGACCCAGAGAGCAAAACAAATGAAAAACAAAAAACAAACGCCACCAAAAGGCATGCCACAAGAGTCCGGCAACCTCAACCGAAGCGTCCATCTGGATCCAAACCTCATGATGTTAAAGTGGCGCTTAGGCCACAATCCTTTAATTGCATCAAGATGTGAAATTGTATCACACGCGCTTTTGAGCCTTGCATCGGTATGTGAAACCGCGTCAAGCCCAACTCGTGACTCACAAAGCAAAATACTTATCACAAGTCTAATCACACCTTTTGTTTGTTTTGCCAGGTGTATCCCAATCAGACCATGCCAACGGCTTTGTGCGCGAGCTAACATCATCCTCATTGGGCCCACTCAGTAAATCGGAATATCCAGAGATACTGCAATGGCATTACAATGCCTGCCCTGGATGTCACCCGATCTGCAAACTCTCTTGCAGGTTTCTTCCCCGAACAACCCATCTCCATGTAGTGCACCTCATACTCATAAGAAACCATATCCAGTCTCTTCCAATTGGAAATGTGAAGCGATCCAACATACTGTCCAAATCGAATGTTTCTAGACGCACGTTTGAATAGTTAAGCATGTCCATGTAGTCAGTGGAAGCTGCACGGAGAACCAAATCATTCGTGATTTGAGCACCGATGAGCGCGTTGGTGAACAATAGGTTCAAGAGCAAATTTTGGCTTCAAAATTTCGGAGTGTCAAAATGCGGTACGGCACTTTGGACTTGTGTGCAACGCAGCGATCGTGATGATGGCTTTACTCGCAAGCCGTGGAAACAGCGAATCTTTGCCCGGTGAAGAGCCGCTACCTCAGACAACTCAGACACCATTTTGGATGGTCTGGATGCTTACCATTCTTCGGTTCCTGGCATTTGTGCACGTACGTGGCTAGGGCTCCGCTACCATGTTAAAGTGGCTCTTAAGCCACAATCCTTTAGTTGTATCATTGTGTGATATTTTATCACACACGCTTTTGGGCCTTGCGTCGCTATGTGAAACTGTTCGGTGTCAAGCCCAACTCATGCAAATCTGCATCACGACACACAAGCAGAATAAACTATACAGAGGAGTACAAAAAGGGGGGAGCGCTTCTCACAAGTCTAATCTCATCAGGTTCTCCTGTTTATGTCGGGGATTCCCTTGGTATCCATGGGTGGGGTATGTTTGCTTGCCTGGTCCTGTTCAGTACATGCGGAAATGCAGATGCGTTTGCCCTGTGATGTTTTCACTGCAGCATGGCAGAATGCCTAAGAAGTTCCACCGGCTTCCGAGGCCCAAAGTCCTGATGCTGACGTTGCCCTTCAGAACCAGAGTCTCCTCGACCCTGATCGCACCTGAGGCGCACGTCACTTTCCTTGAAGGGGAAAACCTCTTTCAGCCATCCTTTTAGACTTTGGCATGCGGGTGTGAATTGAAAGGGACTCTCTCGCCATTGACGGGAAAATGTCCACCATGATTCATGAAACATCATGGGCATCAAAATGTTTGGATCTGGCGCCGTGGTTGTCCTTTTGGTTTCCAATGCCAACACGTTTGGGGTACCCGCAAGACACATGTCCATCGAGGACAGAAGGCGCTGGAGCAGGGGTTTGCCCCCGGCAAAGGATCTGAGAGAGAAACTAAACCCACCAAGTCACAAGACTTTGGACATGTCTTCCCAGAAAACCATTTGTTCCCCCATGTAGGTTCGGTTTTCGCTTCAGCGGGGACAATTGGGAGAGTAGGTCATTTTGTCAGATGCTCCTTTGCTTTTGTTACCAAGACTTGTCGTCCAGGAGCCACCGCCCACGCAGAAACATCAACCGAGGTTAGTTGCCACTTTGCTGTGGCTTACATACAAATGTACCGAAATTGCAGCTTGGTATATCCTGGAAAGCACACTAGACTATACAACCTGCGTATCCCCAGCTCTTGAAATTTGAGCCACACCCACTTGAAATCTTGACTTCGTTGGCTCACTCCGCTGGAAGCTACAGACCACTTGAGCAGGTACGGAAACTGCCCGTTAACAAACCGTCAGTAACCGCTTAAGATCCTTGGCCTAACCACCCCTAGCTGCAGATCAGCTGGATGCTTGAATATTCTTGACCCCGGATCAACCAACCCCGGTGTATTAATTTAAGGGTAGGGCCTGCCAAAAGTGGTCTGAGTACCCCGCAACCAGGGAGCCCCTCCATGGTTTTGCGAAACTTGGGTTTGTCGCTTATCTGAAGTTTTAGAGGTTGCCACTGCATGACGACCCTCAAAATAACTCGTACCCACGATCCGCGCCTCCATACCTTGCTTCCACCTTTTTGAAGGTGGCCAACCCGCGCAGATCCCCGTGGACCGCGTTGATGCCCCCGCCTGGCGGCCATCACGACTCACCATCGCGGATAGCCATCAGAGACGGCGCTCGTTTTCTTCTGATCCCTGCTGAAACAGACTACCTTGTAGGAAAAATGGAAATCCAACAGGTGAGGTCTCGTTGCGAGAAATGAAGTTCAAGCTCAGGAGTCGTAAACTTTTGGGGGGGAGCAATTGGACATGGCGCATGTCTGCTCACCCAGATTAAAGGGATTCTGACACTTGAGCAAGTTGGGCCTGCCTACTGTTTTGTTCAGAGCATCATGTAGGAAATGGTCTCTTTCCCGACCCGAAACAAGCTTGTTTTCTTTGGTTTCTCGTGAAATCCCCACGTCTAAGATAGTGATCAACCTGTCTTGCGTACAGTTCTCACGCCATTGGCAAAGGATACAACAGCTCTTCTCAGACCAGCGAAAACTTTGCGAAAGCTGCCGTGCCATTGGAAAGGCACCAGCCATACAACAGCTGCTCCCTCGCCAGAAGTTCAGACATGCCCTAGGATGACCCTGCGAGCGGGTTGTGAGCCGATGTCTTTCTTATAGCGCTGGCTCATGAAACGACAGGCTTCCCGTTTGAGCAGGGCCCTTTTCACAAGCCCTCATCCGAGCCAATGTTCACGAAACGGAACTTTTGTGAAATTGGCCTTCGTTGTTGCATTCGCTCCTTGGTTCAGCCTTCGCTCGCGCCCAGCTTTCTTCCAAGGCTCTAAGACCTTGCAGCAAAGCAAGGCTTCTCGCACTGTCAACTCCAAAGCGCTCTGTCCAAGTTAGAGCCAACAACGGCAGCGGAGATTACGCGCAACCTGGCCACCATGCTACACAACTGCTCCACAGACATGCGCGAATGAAGCCTAAGATGCTAGGAATGCAAACAAATTATTGGCTGAGCAGACTGCTCACAATGAAAAGCCTTCGTTTTTAAGACTCGCAGTCGTTTTGGGCGGTGTTGGACCCTATTCCACTCCAATACATACCTGGAACTTCCGGGGGTCAAAAATTCAAGGCGTTGGCCAAAAAAACACGATGTTTCTTGGCGTTAGCGTGAAAAAATGCTTTTAGGGGGAACAAAAACGCTGGTGGTCATATTTGTGTGCGCCGCGGTCGGGAATGTTCGCCCGTGGGTCGGGAGTTTTCGCCTGTTGGTCGGGAGTTTTCGCCTGCAGATTCGGGACGATTTCGCTTGACACCCTAGACTCTAATTGAGCCAAACAAGGCAATTCGTAGCTAAAAGGCGCAAATGTTGAGCCTACAGGAAGGTCCAGGTATCCCTTCTTCCGACCCTTTGTGGTGGCAGCTCAAACAAACCAAAACCAAAAAACAGCTGGATGGCATTCTTCGGCCTTGGTTTTGCTCACCAAACACCAATTGATTTGTGCTTTGCTTACTAGAGGCCGCAAGAAAACCCCAAAAAACAACCCGCCGCAGGTTCCCGGCGAAGGGAAGCTCCGGGCGGGCGAGCGCCTGCGGAGCTCAGGGCCTTGCAGCGCAGGAAGTGCATGCGCCCAGCACGGCCTCGGGCCACTTCTTGTCGTAAGGGGAGCAAATGTTTGGATTCGAGCAGTTCGGTGGATAGCTGGCTTTGGCCTAGATTTGGCTATGGCTTGGTTGACGTTGGAAGGGGAGCAAAAAAGCAGTTCGGTGGATGTCAACCAAACCACAAGAAGCAAACATGTAAAAAATGTGTCCCGACAAGAACCATGACTTAGGGATTTGTGCTTATTTTGTGGGTGTTGAAACTTAGCTTCAACCAATCGAAAGGACGATTTCACATGACATGTATGTTGTGGGTGTTGAAACTTAGAGATCCGTACAAAAGGATGACACAAAAAAGGTGAAGCTGTTCTCAGGGGACCCTTTTTTGGGTTTTAAAGGGGAAGCCAAAAGAAAACCACCATGTTTTTTTTGGGGGGGTCCATAAATTCTCACCGAAACAACAAAAATGGAAGAGTCGCCGATTTTTTTGGAGGGCAATCTCCAATTTGTGAGGTTGTTTGAGGACCGATTGGGCCAACAAAAAAAACACTTTCTATATGCTACCAAAGTGGTCCCAAGTTTAAAAGTTAGAACCTCAAGTAAGAAAAGGAGCTTCTTTGCAAGGGCATTACCTTTTGTAACACACTACACTTTTTGTCCAACATACTCTTATTACAGAAAATCAGCTTCCCTCCAATTGATGGTTTGGATTGGTGGTTTGGTCAAGGAGTGGTTTCCATTTACCCTCTACAAGAAGCAGGGGGTCAAACCACCACGTCGGGGTCACCTGAGAAAAGAGGGTTGCAAAAAAAAAAACGGAGCCCGAGCTTCCTTTAGACATGTCTTCGGCCCCCCGCCTTGGTTCACATCTCGCGCAAAGAGGCCACCTCCCTCGCCCATACTGGCGCGATCGAGGGGCGCGTGCACGCGGGAGTGGCGACTTCGGGTGCCGATTTTTTCAAAGGCCCCGAGTTGGCCAACTTCCAGTTGCTTGTTCCACCGCATGAGAATGTCCAACCCCAATAGCAAAAAGAACTCAGGGAGCGAGTGGCTTCCATTTGCTTTCTCCCCCCTGGAAAAATGATAAAACATGTCCAGTAGTGATAGATTCCAAATTTTAGGGCCAAAAGGCGAAAACACCAAATAGTCTTAAGCAGATGGAAGCCAATCCGACATGTTCCCCGACAAACGTGCGGACCAGTGGTGCCCAAAAAGCATTCGAGGGAAACTACAGGTTTAGGGATGCGAATTCATATTAGCTCCCCCAGTGACTTGTTTTCATGACTGACAACGGTGAAACAACCAATCTAGGGTGCACAAATAAGAGTCATGATTCCATGTTGTTCGGGCATCAGGATCTATAACCTGAGTGTGGCGCTCTTTTGACCCTCGTATTTCATGCACTGTTCAAGGGGATCCAGAAGGGCATCAAAACATACAGATCGTTCCCACCAGATTCCCCGCATCTCCCCTTTCACACCAAAGAAACTCCCCTTAAATTGGCATCCGAAAGGTGATGTTTAACACCAACCCATTTGGACCCTGGTGCCGGCTTGTGCCGCCTTTTAAAGGGGATACCAAAGGGCCCCTACTTTGACAAACATTCACATATGATGTGGGTCAAAAATAGGCACCCAAAATGGAACCCTTGTAAATGGAACCCAGGACGAACACCTGCGGCCCCAAGGTGGTGTAAATTTGCCCCATACAAATAACAAAACAAAAGTCAAAGAAAAATACATAATTCCAAACAGAGCCAACTAAAACCAAACAAAGCCAATAAAACCAAATGCAACCCCTGCAAGCCTGTGCATGTTTTTGGCACCAACCTGGAAGTGCAGTCGGTGAAGGTCATGGTGCCACCAGACTGGGTGAGCACGCCGGGCTCTGTGGGCATGTAGAGGCCTCCAGGAGGCGCAGAATCGCATTTGGTCTGAGCAAAAACTCTCAGTATTCTCTCACTTCCCAAGTTGACTGGCCAAAAAAAGTCTGAACTTTTTTATGTACCACTAAAATGGTCTTTCCAAAAGTTTAAAGTCCATCAACTCAGGAAGTGAGTTCTAGGGTTGATTCCCCTTTCAACCATCGTTCTTTCCTCAAAAACCGGATCCGTTTTCCCTGGGTGTCCGGAGGTCTTCTAGAAAGAAGGACCCTGGAAGAATGGAAATGGAAGGTACCCCTGGAAGTATACGTCCATTTGCTGGTTCGCCCGCCTGGAAGACACCGGTCGTGGTAGATTACCATTAAAACCAACAAGGGAAAATATATATATATAAACATATTCTTAAGCAAATAAAAGACTAAGGTGTCTAATTTGGGGGCAAGCCACCGGTTCTCTAGGAAACAAGGGAAACCATGCATGATGTAAAACCTGGCAAGAATCCCTGGCTACGATAATGGCTGGCCTGGAAGCACTGGATTTGCGAGCTCGGTCAAAGGAACAGAGTCCCCCTCTTTTCGGGGGTTACAGGAAAAAAAAACACCCCTACTTCGGCTCATACCCTGCGGAAGGACGAGCTCATGCACCACATATACAAATCCCATGGTTTCAACCTGACGCGCCAGGGAGTTCACGGGTGTGAACTTCTAGGTCCTCCAGTGAGGTTCGAATAAGAATACCAACTTGTTTCTGTCTACTTTAGTAGGGGGACCCTCCCAACCAAAAAAGAAAAGAGAAGAACACGACTGGGGGACCTAGTGAACCTCTATTTGAGTGTGGCTGAACACTAAACAGGAGGGGTTTCGCAGGTTTTGGTCCATGTTGCCACTTGCCAGGGTTCCATTTTTGTACCGGTTTTTTGAGCCACAGCCATTTTAGTAGGGGACGGCAAAACCCAGCCTCCTCCCGTCTGAGCCGTGCAGTTCTTGAAGCTCAGATGTCCACCTGAAGCGCGCGAAAGGGCGAGGAAGGGGAACCGAGAAACATCGGATTCTTCTGCACAAGCGGGAGGTCCACACAGACATTGACCCCATAGGCCCCAGATTTTGACCATCTGAACATTTCAACTTGGGGAATGTCAACTGGAATTCCATGTGCATGGCTGTGGTTGTCAAGACCGTTTTGGGATCCCATCTTGGTTGGTAGGTGAATTCACCACCCATTGTGGAACCTATTTTAGTGGTTGGATTGGGATGTTCACCGGGGCTACGATTTGGCTTTTGACCCATGGCCAACTGTCACGGCCCTGAAGGGAAGGGAGGGGAGGGGGGTGACAGGGGGAGGGAGCCCAAATGCCTTCATGAGCCCTGAAGAATGAGAGCTGAAGAATGAGAGCTGACCCCACATTAATCAACCAACCAGCTATTCATAGGGGGGGGGTGCTTCTCCCTGGTGAAAAAAAAAGTGGGGAATCAAACCACTAAAAAGGAGGGGCCAAAACCACCCCCTTTTTGCTTAATAAACTCAGTTGTTCAGTGACCCTGGACAAAAAAGGGAACCCTTTTTTGGGCTTGGACCATTTTAGTGGGGCAGCCACCATGAAAAAGGAAAAATCATTGGAGCCACTGAACAACTGAGTAAACTAGAGTTGATTGACCTGGGGTCAACACAGCCATCCGACTCCTCCGGCCTTTCAGCTGGGTTTCGCTGGCGAGTTTCCAGCGAAAAAGCTTCGGACAGCTTCGGATTGGTGCGGATGTTTGGACTTCAACGAGGGTTCTTCTGGCGAAATTAGATGGTAGATGGGAACCCGCCAATCAGGGGGCACCTGCAACTTCAAACCTGCAACTTCGCCTGGACAAAAGGAGTAAATAGGTCCAGTAGCGGTAAATTCCAACTGTAAAACCCGAAAAGGAAAAACAAGAACATATGGCTGTGGGTCAAAAACCGGTACCCAAAATGGAACCCTAGTGGGAACCTGCACTAACACCTGCAAGCTCCCAGGTTTAATTTTGACCCATACCCATATTCCTTTCAGCAACTGGCAGGAGCCTCATTTGTGTCAAGGCCATTTGCAAGCATTGGGCTTGGACTCACGGAGGATTATATACGCCTTACACACTTCTCACTGAACACCTGACACGAAAAAAACCTCCAAATACCAGCAACTGTGCTGGTACCACCAGCAAATCAACGAGTAAACAGGCTAATGCAAGTTGGAGGGTCCAGCATGAACTCGGACATATTCAACGTTGCATTTCATTTCCTAAGCCTCCAAAAGTCATCCGTGAACAGCCTTAGATTTGGGAAATCCAGCAAGCCAAGGAAACACACAAGCCAAGGGGCCCGTAAAATGCAAACGAACCGCAACCTGGGTTGTCCTACCATAGCGAAAGTTCTTGAGGAATCGCGAGACTTTCCTCTAGTTTTGTGAGGCAAGCCAAGCACATGCGGAACAATCATCTTCTGCCCCCCCAAAAAAACAAGCACTAAAATAAACCTAATAACCTTAATAATAGTAATTGTAATATAGAATGGCAGTTTCCCCTTGGCTGTTGCTTTAAATTCCCCCCCCCCCCCCCCGCCCGCCAAAAAAAAGAGTCCTTCCAAAGACAGAGTGGCGGACAGTGAGCATGAACCGTTGAATCATTCAATAAGAGGCCCAGGTGGTATTTTCAAGAGTCGGAATCTTTTGGGAACAGCCCGCGAACTCTGAGCAACCGCTCCATACACCCGGAACCTTATAGAGCACCTTCCTTTCAGGAACCCTCCGGAACCCTCCGGAACCCTGCACGTGAAAAGAGCCCCCCCTATATCCAAGGGCCTGGTGTTCACCCACTGAAATCCCCCCCCCCCCCAAACAGGCAACAACTCCGATTGCTCCGCATCGGCCTGTGGTAAGGCTGCCATTTTTGAGGAATAAGCCTCCTCCTTGGCGCGGATTGCGAAAAGCGCAAGAGTGCTTGGACCGGCTCCGCATTTTCTACCTCGGGCTTGCTTTTTTTCCAAGGGCCCCTCTTCGGGATCCTGTTTTAACTTGAAAATTGACCCCTCCCCCCGAAATCGAAAAAATAACAAAAAGAACAGGTCAGAACTTTAAGGTCAAGCCAAGCGCGCAACTTGGGCTCCTGGTCCGTGCTGATTTTGTGTAACTGAAACCATGTGAGCATTGGCGCCAGGCGAAAGCAACCTTGCGGAGTTGAAAGGAGAAAGATGTCCGCCACCCAGCCCCCCTCAAAACAAACCGGGCAAACACGAGGGATGATCTCTGAAATTCGACACATTCGTGTCAATCAACCAGGCGTCTCACTGATTGAAGTGACATCCTCCAAATGACCCTCTACATACCGATTCCAAGAACACATTCTGCCAACCCCTCGAGCGCGTTACCTAGTGCTGCCAGCCTTATCATAGGTGGCCTTTTGGAAAACCAGATGGATTTCCCTGGTAAATGAAACAAAACCCATCTAAACCAGTGGAACCCATCTATTTTTCACCAGGCCCACCGATCAAAAGGAGACCTATGAGCCTTACGCTTTTCTCAATCCTTTGCTTGCCAGGCTCCTCCGCCCAGTTTGGCCACGCCATGCTCAAAGGTCGCCTGTCCGGCGTTGATGACCACGTGGCCGTACGCAAAGACTCCTGCAAAACCCAGCGGCAAAGTGCTCCAACTTTTAGGAAACCTTAAAATGGCCATGGGTCAAAAATAGGTACCCAAAATGGCTTGCCCTGGTAAATGGAAACATGGACTAAACCTGCGGTCCCGTGGTGGTTTAATTTGGACACATACCCAGGTGTCAATGGGTTGGGGCTGGTTTCCCTTTGAAATGGGTTGGTTTTGCTTGAGATGGCCCGGTTCCCCAATTTCTCTTGAAATGGATCGGCTTTCCTCGAAATGGTTGGCTTCGTTGCTTTCCCTTGAAATTGGTTGGGCTCCCTTGCAGGGCCATAAACTTGCTCTTGATCGGGACTTGGTCCTATTGTACAGGCTGGGAACACAACCCATACCCGGGCTTTGGATCAGGTACTGGGTGCCCTGCCTTCATCGGTTCTTCGCGTTTACTGTTGCGCCTGACCCGCACAATTCAGCAGTGAAGTTCGCAGGCGAATGTTTCAAAACGTAGTTGGGAACCAAGCCATCCCCCACCTTCAGACATGACAAAGCTGTGTTTGCCCAACGGCCCGCATTCGAGGTCGCCCTCTGCGCGCGGCGCACTGTCATGAGTAAGGATGCGGAGGAAACTCGGAGCCCAACGGCCCCAGCGCCTGCACCCTCGATCGCCTGGCAAAAGCTGAAGAAGAGCTCCGAGCCCATGCTCAGCATGCCCCTCAGACGCTTTCGCCCCCGGCGAGCCGAGTGCTTCCAGTTCATATTGACCCCCTATGAATCAACCCCAGCTTATTCATAGGGGGCTGTTCCCCTCCAAAAGTGAACCATCCCTACTAAAACCAGGGACACTTCCATGTTAGTAAACATGGGTTTGTTAATAGGGGGTGTTCATTAAGTAGGTAACCAAGGGAAACCATGATGCCATATAAAGAATTTTCCTGGTTCCCTCCTTTTTTGTGGTAAGTGGAAGCGCTGGGCCAGGTGTGTGTTTTTTTGGGATCGAGGTCGGGCCCAAACACGGGTTGTACACAGAATGACACATTGTCTCAGCTTTGGCCACGTGGGTTTCCCCACAAAACGACACCCTTTAACCGGAAAAGCAGGAGGTGGTTTGGCTATGGACCAAGGTGTTTCCTGGGCTTGGTTTGATCGAAGTCGAATGAATTTCGTGGTCGGATGGGCTTCAGGCGTTTCACACCCACACTTGGCGTGCAAGACTGGAATTTTAGTGATATATTTAACAAGAGCCATGATCAAACCCACGGGACTGTCCCCACTCCAAGTCTCCATACCTCCAGAACTTGAGCTCTGCCCTCGAAGTGGAACCCTTCAACATGCTTGGTCTCCTTTTGATCTCCCCTTAACCCAACCCCCAAAAAAACAAACCGGGCCTCACAAACCGCACCTCGCGAAAGCTCCAAACGCCATTCCCATGTTGGCAAGATACTGCATTTGGCCCGTTTGGAGGGTAATTGACTGTGAGTTCATGCTGTGGATGTACCACAACTAAGAAATTCTGAAAATACCCACGAACGCTGTGGTTTCAACCATGGTTTCTCAAATTGGTGGGACATGGATTTTGTCCATTCACAGTATTATACGTG
This sequence comes from Effrenium voratum, assembly GCA_963377175.1. Classification (NCBI taxonomy): domain Eukaryota; class Dinophyceae; order Suessiales; family Symbiodiniaceae; genus Effrenium; species Effrenium voratum. The sequence goes on along the minus strand of CAUJNA010001668.1, from coordinate 362,165 downwards.
GCTTGTGTGGGGAATGTGACAAGGGGCGGAGGGCATCTTTGGCACCTTCGGCTGCATCACTGGAGCTGGGTCTGTAAAAAAATCGGGGAGAAGACCTTAGCATAGTCTGGCATATTGAGTGGAAAGAAACACCGATCATTTCAAATGCAAACCTATTCACGGAGGTCCAACATTGGGCTGCGAGCTGCATCCCAAAGTGAACAGCAAACATCAGCAAACCTTCTTTTACAGTTCCTAAGAGAAGGTGGTCCAAGGGGATTTGCTAAGACTCCCTAGCCTAGGAAAAACCTGAGGAAACCAAAACTCCCCACCCCCCCCCCAATTCAGAAAAACAACAATCTGAGAACCCCCAAAACGGCTCTCAACTACCCACCTTCCTTGTACCCCCTCTAAAAATAACCAAAAACCTTGCCAGACCGTTTTAGTCCCCCCCCTGCGTCAGTCCGGTTTCCTTCGGTTCTGGGTGTCCGGGCCCAGCCACCAGGATCCCGCCGCCGTACTCGGCTTGGCAGTTCCGGAAGCTGAGGCGGCTGAAGCGGACGCGCAAGCTGCGCTGCACGTAGAGCCCGCCTGCCGAAACCCAACCCCCCCCCCACTGGGCCAGTTTGGCCACTTTGGCTTGCGATTTCGGAGCCCTCACCTGAGGTTGGAGGTTCTGGGCACTGGAAATTTGCAGACTCTGCCGCATATATTTGGCACCCCAGATTCATTGGAAGCCCAAAGAAGAGTGGGTAGCCTACCAAAACCCAAACAACCGATAAGCTTGCCTTGGCTTACTGGGGAATGTGGGAATGAACCCAGGCTCTGGTCCGGGTCCCCGAAGAAAAGGGAAACCACCAGCTGGATGGGAACAGGGTCATTCCATTTCTCATTCCCTGAGCATCAGCAAATTGGGTTCTCACCTTCAATTCCTCCTTTAACCATCAGCCCAGAGTAAACTTCTTCAAGGGGCCCTGAAAGATGACCTACAGGGGGAGGTTGGGTTTCACACAGGATTGAAAAATGCTCCGCTGCCAAACTCAAATAACGTGCTTGGGTCTGCGGCCACACTTATACGTTCTAAACTGCTTCAAGGCTCCATTAAGGAATTTACCAAACCATCAAAAGCTCAAAAGACACCATCTGGGACGCATCGGTCGTTTAGGGACGGGTGGATTTCCCGAAAGTGGCCAAAAGGTCGCTCTGACAACAACTGGATTCGGAGGGTTGGTGTAGGGTGGTTCAGGTGGGTTGAGGGTTTGGGGTGTGTTTGGAGTGGGTTTGGGTGGGTTAGCGGTGGGCTTGGTGCGTTTAGGATGTGTTTGGGTTTGGGACGAATTTGAGGGTGTTCTCAACAGCGCATTCCCTGCTACCTACCCCTCTCAGCGGTTCCAAATAATCTGGGATGGGCTAAACAATGATGGTTGTTGATTTGGGTGTGAGTTTTAATGAGGGGCCCTCTGCTAAAAACATAGGTTTTTTTTTGTGAGGATTTATGTCCGCCAGCCGTTTGTTTGGGAAGGGATTCCAACCATCCAGAATCGTAGCCATTTGGGTTGGGCAGGTGCCCTCCCCCAGAGAACGGACCCGTTTGGAAGACTTGGCTCCATTTACAGACTGCAAATGGCCAATTGGGGGAGCTTCCGGCTGTTGGTGTAAAGGAATTTGCATAGGAGGGTCTAGCGGGCGGTGATTTGGGTCGGCGCGCCTCCATCTTCGGTTTGCATGCTGCCGCAGTCGGCGAATTTGGCCTTGGCCTGCATGAAGCTGGCGTGGCCCTGGCGCTGGCCGGTGTTCCGCTCCCCAAGGCACAGGAACTTTTCTAGGTCCTCCAGTAGAGAGGTTAGAATAAGGGTTCCAACTTGTTGCTGTAGTCTATTTTAGTAGGGGAACCCTCCCAACCAAAAAAGAAACGGTCAAAGTTGGCACCTAGCTGGGGGACCTAGTTTTGGACCATTTGTCTGCAACCCGATCTTTGAGCCAACACGTTGCTGAAATAAGAATTTGCCAGTCAACCCTCAATGGGAGATCCACCATAAGCTTGGGGCAATATCCGATTCAGGATAGTTTGAGGACGAAACTCATGCACCGATTCGCTGATGACAGTGGTGAATGAACCGAATCAAAAATCAAAAAGGGGGCGAGGGAAGGGCACCAACACTACTTGCCAACGTGTGTTCTTCAGGCGCTACCTTCTTTTGCTTTTGCGTTTGTCGTGTTCCTTGTGTTGTTTTTTTCCCCTTTTTTTTTTACGGCAGACATCAAAAGGACACCGCCATGGGTCCTTTTGCCCTTGGCTCGTACGGAAGTTGTCCAACTAAACTTCCTTTGATCACTCGAAGCCAAGGGCACTAATTAGGAGCACTCTTACCCCCCCACCCCACCCCACCCACCCCTCGAACAAAGACGCGCGGCACAGGTTGTTGTACAGCGGCGCCGCGCAAGTTAGTTCGTGCAGGAGTGAGACACATCAAAAACAGAAGAATTCTTCCGCGTCCCTAGCGTCGCCGTGAGCGAAAGGAACCATAGATTGGGGGTCCCTTTTGGTTGATCGAAGGGAACGAGGAGGAAAAATACCAAATAGAGATTTTGGCGGCCCCTTTGGTTGATTCAGGAGAAAAAAAACACTGATTTTTTTTGGGAGGGGGTTCTGCTGGTTGATTGAAGGGAAGCCTTGAACGGAAACCATAGATCTTGGAGGTCCCTGCCTCCACATCTACACAGCGTGCCTGTGGCCCCACGTGCCCCACCTCGGAGCTAATCATGGCTTGGGCAAGGCAAACAAAAACTGCGACCTTGTTGACTGCCTTGACGAAAATGAGCAAAACACCCTGGAAATTGTAAATTGAACAAAGTTTACTCCCTCAAGCTTGGTGAAAATGAGGAACAACAACTAAAACAAGTGTCAACTGAACAAATGTTGCTGCCTCCAAAATTGGCGGTTTAGATCCGGTTGGCTTATGGATGTTGATAAAGTTTGTCCGACTAGCATCCTGCACAACACTGCTTGAAAGTTGAAAAAGCACCTGCTCGGGACACGGCCCTTCAATGGGGGTTACTCACCACAAAAATGTGCCACCCTTCCAAAAGAACAAACGCCGCCCAATCCGGCCCAATCTATGTCACGCCTGCCATATAATTCGCATTTTGCCACTGACTTGTGGTTGCAGCTTCTGCCTACAAACGCCCTACCTCTGACAAGTGCAAGTGTCTCCGTAAATTCATCGCGGCTGCGGAACAGTGCAAGAAAGTAGGGCGACCATAACATATTATTATGCGACTTTCAGGAACGCAGCGGCAATTTCTTGGCAGCTCTAATGCCATAAGAAAGCTTCTGCGTGGGAGAGATTTAGAATTGTCACATCCCAGAAATCCAAAACAATTCGAGGAAAGCCAAAAAACAATTCCCCCAAACAAAAGGTATTGGGCGTGTTCAATACCTTTCCCTCATGGCTGTTCGCTTCGTCTTTTTGAATCCTGGCAGAAGTACAAGCTTCGCAAGGGACGGTTCAGGTAAGATCGCAAACACCTAGAAGGATCAGCTTGCGCAAGCAGAAGCCACATGATCGTGATTCGCCAGAAGCACACAGAGTGAACAATGCCGACACTGCATGTTTTATATTCTCAAAAAACGCAGGGCTGCGGACATTGGTTCCTGTTCCTTTCAAGACCTGTCAACAATGGGAGGATACATGGTTTGAAAGACTCGAAAGGGTGATCCAAAACGAATCAATCCTTTTTTGAGCTGGTGTTTCGCAGGAACAACCGTGCTTTAAGGTCTCGAATTGCAGTTGGAACGGTCACATGTTGATGCATCCTTGAAGTAGGGATCGGAGAATTAAAACCGTGCTTTCAGCTTCCTGCTAGTTTCCCCGAAGGCTCTGAAGCAAGAAGCTGAAGAGCCGATTATTTCCCAATTGCACATGGACAAGATTTACCACCATATTCAGAAAGGACTCGAGTGGTTCTGCGTACTCACGCTCCAGAGACGTGCCTCCAATCAACCACAAGGAAACCCAAAGAGGCTCCTCTGAATTGCGCCTGTGCTTTTCTGAGTCGACTCTTTCATGTGTTCAGGAGAGAAAAAGAACGCGGCACCAAAACCAACTTCTTTGGAAGGGCTCGTTTCGTGAGGCGACCACTTCCAGTATATGTCCCTTCAGCCACAAGGAGCCGTGGTACCACGGGTCCAACTCACTGACCATGGCTTCATCTGGGTGAAACTTTTCCATATTTCACCTTTACCTGAAATGAGGCGCTTGGGGTGGCTCTCCCAACCACATAAAAGCCACCACTTGGGGTGAATTCGGTGAAACACCCAGAAATCAGGTAAGAGGTCCCAGGATGTCCCAGGTACGACACCGCCATTTGGGGTGACTTCGGCCGTGGCGTCCGACGGAATTTCGGCTCCGAGGTCGGAAAAAGTCTTGGGGCCAACACCCCGAGGAACTCGAAGACGCCGGTGAAGGTCACGTTGCCCAGGAAGTGGAGCGGCTTCTCCAACCTGGAGTTGAGAGTTGGGGGTTGGGAGGTTGGGAGTGGGGGGAGTTGGGGGTTGGGGGGGGTTGGGGGTTGGGGGGGGTTGGGGGGGTTGGGGGGTTGGGTCTTGAAGATTTGGGAGGCTTTTGGGAAGCTGTTAAAAGGGTTTTTTGCTCCTACAAAGTGTCGAACATGGCCATGGATCACTCTATGTTTCAATGTCGGTCCCTCACAAGAAGGGCAGAACAAAAGGAAACCACGTCAACGCTTAGACAGAAACTAGTTCCCCAATCGGGCGCTTAAGTGTTTTGGGGTTCTGGTTGGCTCCTTGTCTCTCTCCTCGGACAAAGACCCTCAGTTGCTTGGCTCTTGGCAAGCAAGAAGGAAAACAAGGCTTGGTTGACGTTGAAAGGGGAGCAACAAAAATAAATTTTAGCAGTTCAGTGGATTTCAACCACTAAACCACAAGAAGCAAAAATGTAAAAAAACATGTTTCCCAACAACAAACATGAAGGGGGCAGTTGCTCCCGCCACTTGATCCGACGTGGCACGCAAGGCTTTCGAGGTCCCCGAGAAGCAGGGCCAAGTGCTGATGGGGGCCCAGACGACCCGTCGAGGCAGCTGCCCCGAACTCTTGGCGCGGAATTTCTGTGGTTATTTGTATGTAGTTGTTGCATGTGTTGTTTATTTGGTTTATACTTAATTTATATAAATATATATATATTATACAGTATGCACATATATATATATATATATATGTATTTGCTTATTGTTTATTGGGATTTCTATTTTTAATTATTCTAGACATATTATGGGAGGGGCACAGAGAAGAGCACAGAGAAGAGCACACAGCTGGCCAAGACCTCCCAAGCGACGAGCCAGCTCCAAGACTTTCTCTCCCTGGCCGCCTCAAGACTGCCTGGGTCTTAGCAGTCTGCGGCACTGCTGGTCCTCTCCCTCACGCCCTTTCTCGTGTCTTACTTCTCCTTCGCATCAAGTGCAGGATCTGGTGGGAATTCGGAAAGGACAGGTGGAAAGCAGACAGGGCGAACAGAAGAGGGAGAGAAAGCCAAGGAGAGGAAAAACAAGAAACGCCAAGAAGCGGCCCCGGTAGGCCACGCGAGTCCCGCGCGCCGCGTGCCAGGCCCCGAGCTGAGGCTCCGCGGAGTTCAGCCACGGAAGCGGCCCGAGGGAAGCGGAGCTACGCCGAAATTCTGAGCGCACCTGGCCTCCAGCGCATCCAATTGAATCCCTCCAGGAGGGGGGGGGGGGATGGGGTTTTGGGGTTTTGGGGTGTGTGCAAACGAAAGACTCAAGCCGAAACTGCGGGAAAAAGAAAGAAAACAAAACCTAAACTTGCACTTGTTGTTAAGCACCGGGATGCGGAACCTCGACGAAAACTGGCACGAAGAGGTGTCAAATGTTTAAACACAAAGATTCATATGTCGCATAATGCTCAATGAATGGAGAAAAATCTAGTACCCCTTCTAGGATCTGCTCCCTTGGCCAATTCACCGGTGTTTACGGTGAATTCTAATATGTGGTTGCCAAAATCAGGCTTACACATTGGCTCCTGATATTTACATTCAGCAAGCACTCGCATTCACAAATCCCAAGACTCCAGTACCGGAAACAAACTCACAACTACCAGACTAGTTTCAGTTGTAGCCGTTACGAACACTTGAATGTCTTTGCTGCCTAGAGCCACAATTGAGCTCAATTCACAAAAGGAATGACAATGTTCTAAACCTCTAGAGCTTCACAAGGGAAACATGTAGCCAAACGGGTTAGGAGTACTTTGGCAATCGCAAAGAACATACAGTGAGCGATATGACAATACCACTACAACAACTGCAAGATTAACCATTCGCTACCAAATACAGATACTGCATGCCAACTGCTGCACGTCAATGGAATCATAGACAAAGCCAGTCCAAACAAAATACATAGAATTACATGCAAAGACAACTAAAACTACGCAACAAGTGTACTCCCACAGTCCCCACCCTGTTCTGTTTGTTGTTGTTTTTTGGGGAGGGGAGGGGTCCAAGTCTGCCAGTTTCTTTGCCCCAACCAAGCGTCCAATGTCAGAGGCGGATATCGCAACGCGTACTCGCATTCCGTCAGAATCAACTTACAAATGCCCACGTGGGGTTGATCAATATTAATATCCCCTGAAAACTCCATGGATAATTTGTTTTCGTGTGGGGAATGTCGTTGCATCCAAGGGAGATAAAGAGAAAAAGAGAAGGAGAAAGAGCAAGAGACAGAGAAAAAGAAAGAGACAGAGAGAGGGAGAGAGAAAGAAAAAGAAAGGTAGAGAGAGCGGGCAAAGCGATTGTACAGCGGTGCGCGCGCAGCTCAGTGTTGAATGCGTGGGCTTGATTGCGCAGTTTCACGTTCGCCGCATAGCATTGCACATTGATCATGAGGCAATGTTGCAACGCGATTGCTGCATGCTAGAAATGGGTTGCTTAGATGTTTGTTTGGCGCCTGCAAGTGTAGGTTTATTTTTTTTAGTTGTTGAGTAGAGTAGTGCCTGGATACGTGCACAAGCAACATCACACCTGTGTATATCACAACATTATTGCATCACCTTTGTCACACACGCTTTCGGGATAACCGGGGTCTAGTGTTTCTTTTTTGTTTTACGTACCCCGAAGATAAACCACCACCAATGGCCTAAGCGAAGTGACCATGAACTCACCGGCCCAGTTAACCTTCATCCAGGTGTGAAGTCATCTTGTGCGCCAAGGCACAAGAGCAGGGCCTTGTCCCCATGAACTTCGCAATTCTCCTCGATCAGGATCTCGGAAGTCACCTGTTTTTGTGGCAGGGGGGACCGTTTCAACGAGGAATGTCAAGCCCGACATCAAGCAGTTGGGCGCTCCGGGCCCGAGAATGCCCCAGAATCCAAGGCTCCAACTTCAAGCAACACATTTCGGAAGCAAAGAGAACATCCTTGAAGCTTGGTTGACGTGGGAAGGGGGGCAAAATTTGATTTTTTGGCAGTTAAGCGGTTGGATTTCAACCACTAAACCGCAATAAGCAAAAAGGTTAAACGTTTCCCAACGACAACCATGGAAGGCTTTTGTCTCTTCTGGGCCTTCAGAGTGGGTTCTCCAAAAAGAAACTTTCGCAAGAGGCGGGGAGCCTGGAAGGTAACCGCCAAGGATTGACCATTCCTAAACTCAGAGTTGGACAGGTTTGGGATATTTTGGGATGGCCGGAAAAAAACTATACACTCCAGTCTGGCAGAAAACAGGAAATCAGCGTGTAAAAATCGGGATGTTTGGGGGATGCCACGTGTAAGGGGGATGACGTTTCTACTTGTCTAAAGAAAGCAGTTGCGCTTTTCGGAAAAAATCTGGAGATGGTTCCTATCGGCTGCGCGAAACGGGCAAGAAACTGAAGGTTTGGACAATGGGCAAGCTGGACATCTACAAAATGAGTTGCTGGCCCTTGGTGGAGTTTGAAGCCAAAAGGAACCACCAGCTGGAGTCTTCAGTCCCACTCCGATTCCGGAAATCCTGTGGTGCGGAAGGAACTCCAACAAAAAAACGCAGCTGTTCTATTTGCTTAAGTCCCCCAAACAAAAGAAAAAAAAACACATGAGAAAGTATGTTTCCGTAGAGATAGATTCCCTTTAACACCAACAGGGGAAACTTGAAAACATATTCTTACATCCAATTTGAGTGCTTTTTTAAGTAGGGGAACCACCAGAAAATAGGCGGACTTGTTGTGGTCTCCACGGCACGGCGTGAGCAGTACCGGTGGCACCGCCCCAACTGTGATGGCCTGACCAGGTCTTATACTGTCGGAGTAGCATCGCGCTACTCCATACCATTGCCTACCACCAGAAAATAAAACAAACTTTCATTTCAGCAAACTTCCATTTGCTTGTTCGCCCCCTGGAAAAATAAAAAAACATATATATATATAACCATTTCCAGTAGTGACAGTGACAAACTCTCTTTCAAACCAACAGATAAAATCGCATCTTTTCAGCAAATGGAAGTATTCGTTCGGAGATTAGGCCCAGAAAGGCTGAATGGGGTTCCTTAAGCCATCCAAATCATTTGCGACCGGAAGGGAATCTAGGTCCTCCACTAGCTCGGTTACAACAAGGGTACCAACTTTTCTGAAGTCTATTCTAGTAGGGGAACCCTCCCAACCAAAAAAGAAACGGTAAAAGTTGGCACCTAGCTGGGGGACCTAGACTCGTTTGGAGAATACACCATCCCTGCTTGGGTGTTCGTTGCCAAGTTGGCAAGTTGTTGGTAAGCTAAGTCCTGACTCCCCCTAAGTGGGGATACCCTTGTAAGGGGGGTTATAACCCAAGCGAACAATTTGCCAACGAATAGAAGCAAATGGAAGCAACCGGAGAAGCTTTGGGCTCTGCGCATTGAATCCTGGCGCCTTGTAGGTGCCACGGAGCTGAAGCGAGCCGCCAGCGCCTCAGCTGGCGAAGGAAATCCCCGGAAGAAGCGACAAGGGATTGGCACCGCCTGGTTTGGGTGTAGTTTTCAGGGAAAGGAACTCAGGGAAGCAGTGGTTTGGGTGTAGCTTTCTGGGGAAAGGAGTTTGGTTTGGGTGTAGTTTTCAAGGGAAACCGTGGTTTGGGTCCTTGTTTGGAGTTGGTTCCCCGGCGGTGTTCCTTTTTCATCGCGCCTGGTCACCAAATTTTGGGCGATACACCTCGGTTTGGGGTTTCTTCAGCCCTTGCCCCAGCAAAGCGCGTATGTTGGATTCCGATCCATATTTGAACATTACACTGGGCTGTGCTCAGATCCCCTGATACAGGCAAAAAACATCTAGTGTTAAAAATGGGTTAAATGGAAGCCCAACCAAACCAACTCAAAACAGCTAAACAGCTAAGGAACCGGACGATTTGCTGGCTCCGGCCACAGAGGGTCAGAAATGGGTACCCAAAATGGCTTGCCCTGGTAAATGGAACCAAGGACTAAAACCTGCGATCCATATCCTGGTGGTTAAATTTTGACCCATACCCAAATATAGTATAAGCTTCAGAGAGTTTCCAGGTTCAGCTCCGTATCCCCTGAAGAATTTCCCCCCCCCCCCAGTTTGATTCATGGGTTCTGCAGTCTCCTGAGTCATAATCAAAACCCGGTATTAAAATGGTTGACCCAGAACTATGTAGAGAATTAAGAAGGCGGCCGCAGCTATTTATGGCTGGGAGTGTCCCTTACAAACCTTCATCTACCCAGGTTTTGATTGTGGCTGTGGTGAACTTACTGAGCCCAACTCACCGAAATCGACGAATGGAAGGGGAATGCTGTGGGCTGCGTTAGGCGCGCGCGTTTAGGTTGTTGCCAAAGGTCTAGATGTTGGTTCCTCCCCAACAGCTGAAAGCTACGGGGTCGATAGGCCCAAATGGGTTCTGGGGCGGGTTTGGGTAGCTTTCAGGAAGGGTTCAAAGGGTCGAGATTTAAGTTGGGATTTTTTGTTCTATTTTGGGATTCTTTTGTTTTCCTACTAAAATGCTGTAATGTACAGCCTTTTCTCGCGAAATGTACGTATTTTACGCTAGTCCGTCAACATCACCAGCATCGTTTTCAACATCCCCCGCATGTCCAGCCAACATCCCCATCATCACCAGCAAATCGAGACCTTGGCTTCCTGCATCTTCAGCATCATCAGTTCCTCAAAGCCAACTGGGAAAGCAGAGGATGCGAAAAGCCGCCAAAAGCCACAAAGCCAAGAAGCCACCTGCCGCAGCGGAACTGGCAATGCAGAGGATGCGAAAAGACAAACAGAGAGGAACTGTGAATGCAGAGGGTGCGAAATGAAAAGCCACACAAAAGCCACAAAAACCCACACAAAAGCCAAAAAAACCCTGAAAAACAAAAAACACATCCAAAAAAGAAAACGAGAAAAAAATAAATCTAAAAAAAATGCTCCTCGGGGTTCAAAAGGAGGGCTCCAGGGATTTCTGGAGCTGTTGGAAATACCCCTGGGCCCGTTGTGGACGGACTTGACCTGGGAACAAAACTCCAAAGAACAGGCTCCATTCCGAAGCTGGAGATACCAGGCTAATTTTGACCTGGGAACACAAACACCAGGAGGGCAACTTTTGGCGCCAAGAATGAAGGAGACGCCACCCATCCCAACTGAGACGCCCCAGACTTTGGTCGCACTCGATCACTTGAACCTAAACCGCCAGGCTTCCCCGGGGTGAAATTGGGAAGACTCCTTCGAAGTCAGTGACTTAACCCCAATCAAATCATTGAACACCTGCAACATATGAAAGTGCTCAAAACCAAATGCCAGTGTTTGGCTGGTTTCTCGGAGAACAAAAGGGAAACTAACCCGCTGAAGGGTATATCCACTCCTCCACACTGTTGAGTCGATCTTCCGTTTGCCCCCAAACGAGCAAGAAACATGGTCTCCTGTTTCAAGTGGAACTGGAACAGCCAACAAACGTGTCAAAATTTAAGCTGCACCCGACATCAGTTTCATTTGCGGGTGGCTTGCTCAAAAGCTTTCCACGTACCCTCTTAAACGGCTTGCACCCCCCAATCAGCGTGGGGGTCTGCTTATTCAACTTGGTCAACACGGGAGGTGTTTGGTATATACATATACCAGACCCTTCGTTTCTAGATGTCCATGAAACAAATCCTCGGTTGATTTCTGCTCCCCTGCTAAAAGTTTAACTTTAGTGGTTTAATGGAAACCCATTAGTTGGCAAAAAGTTAAAGTCCTAACCTCCCTTGGCAAAATGCAACAAAGACTCTGCGTGTTTCTTGTGGTTCGAACCACCCGCCCTTTCCCCTGAGCTCCACACTTAGATGCCAACGCCGCTCTACGAAACCAAAACACGAGGCGACCTCCAAGGGTTCCCTCGAAGGAGAGTTGTAACCGAAGCCCGAAATTGATGCTCATTTGGCCGTGGTGGTCAAAACCGTTGTGGTTGATCCCATTTTGGTTGGTCTCGGTGAATTCACCACCTCTTTTAGAACCTATTTTAGTGGTTGGATTGAATCGGATGTTCACCGGGGGGACGGGGATTTGACCCATAGCCATTTGAGTCAAACCGGCTGAAACAAACAACTTGTAGGGGCCTCTCAGAGTAAATCCTAGATAAGCCAATCAGGGGTTCATCAGCCCGAGATAAGGCGTGGCTGCCACATGCTCTGCTTTGCAGTCGGCAAGGCCGAGGGGTCTGTGGGGGAATCTCTGACTGCTTTCCCCCCCCCAGCCGAAAAGCAATATTCCATGTTCCAAGACCATCCATGCCGGTCTTCTCGATGTTTCATGGGAAACAAAAGGCCGAACAACAAGTCGATTCTTTTTGCGGTTTCGACCTATTCGTGGAAATTCCAATCTCCAGAAAATCACCTCAAACTGTCAATTGCTTCCGAAGCAATACATCCCCCTTGTTGTCTTTAACCGGTTGTATCTGGCAAACCCAAAAATCTTGACACCGCAGGTCAGCCACCTCCCATCGGCCGAGCGGCAGCTGGGGATGTGTCCGCCTTCGTTCGCCTCGTTCCCGAGGCCGCTGATGCGCGCGCCGCCCGCGGCATGGCATGCCACGGCGGCGAGGAAACGGAGCATGGCATGGCAAACAACGGCATGGCCCTGGCTGAGCCGGCTGTGTCGGACATAAAACCAGATCCTGGTGGAGGTGGCATTTGTGTGCGGACGGACCGGTGGGCAACTTGCAGGTAACGAAATGGTTGACAAGGGATTCGACTTGAAGCGTCAAAACGACACCATCCACTCTGGAACCCGACCTATCCGAATCCACCTCTAAAACCCCACCTATCCAAATCCACATGGAACCCGCCAGACCCCCCCCCCCCCCCTTGCTGGAAAACGGTCTTGGCCGATGGGTACCCAACCTCCCCGCTGCGCTCGGCCGATCTCTTTTCGGGAGGTCGCGGCAGTGCCCGAGCGAGGACCTCAGGCGACATTTTCGACGTGAAGCGAAAAACGCAAGCCCTACCTCCATTTGCTTTTTCGTCCCCTGCTAAAAAAAAACAAATATGTCCAGTAGTGATAGATTTCCTATGTCTTTAACACACACACACACCAAAGGGCAACCCGTCTGTAAGGGTACTCTTCCCTTTGCTTAAGACCCCTACACAAAATGAAAATATGACCAGCAGTGAAATCGATTCCCTTTAAAACCAAAAGGAAAATAAAAACATATTCTTAACCAAATGGAAGCCTACTGGCTGGAAGGGAGACCACCAGTTGAAATGAACATCATATGGGGCATACGTGCCTCTCGATGTTTCCCCAATTCGTGTTGCTTGGTCTAAAGGGAAACCAATCTGGGGGTCCCCTATGTCTTTAACACACGCCCCTTTGGGCAACCCGTATGTGAGGAAACTGGTGACTTGGAGCCGGCATAGAGTTGAAGCTATAGTCGGTCTGGGTAAATCCTTTTTTAGGTCGGACCCCCAAAATGGCTTCGGTTTTCTTGTGGGTGTCCGTTTCAAACCAACCAGAAGGGGAAGGGGGTACCCACAAAGAAGACACACCGCTACATACCCTCAAGTTGAAGTTGGTTGGTGGCTTGGGCGTATGCGATTTTTGCCGGTGCAATAGCCAGGCAATCAGTTGGCACAGAAAGAATTATGTGCCCACCCCCCCCCCTCCCCCCGCCTGCACAAGCGGTTCTCCCTTGAAATATGATATTCGGAAACCATGAGCGCGCAAGCTCAGGGAGAGTGTTGGAAACCAACCTACCAGTGCACAAGCCATATATGAGAAACCCGATTTTGTGGCCAGGATCCCAACCAACAAAACAGCGGAACTACAGCTGCGCGTTCTCGGAACACTGGGCTCCGCAGAAATGGGTGGGCTTCAGGGGCAAGGGAAATGAATGGCCGCTTCTGCGATACAACAAGGGCCTCCCAAAGACTAGCCCCCCTTTTTTTTAAAGACCTTTTTTCAAGGAGGAGATCCCTTGTATCACGGAAGCGGTTGGATGAACCCCTCCCACTCTGCTTGGTTTTGTTGCCTTCGGTAAAGCCCGAAAGTTGACCCGGACACAGAAACTCCCATTGGGAGCTTCGGGGATCAAACTCCCATTGAAAGCTCAAAAATCGAAGCGAAGCTCGATCCCTCTCTCACAGACAAGCCGAAGCCGGCTCAACCTGAGCTCCTTGAAACGACCGGGGGACTGTCTTAAACAACTGGGCGAAGACCAAAAAACAATGTGATGTTCCTTGTGGTTTTCAAGTTTGCTTTAAAACGAACCAAAAAGAGTGCCCCTTTAATAATGCCAAATGTTATTCAAAACCCTCAAAATAGGTATTCATGCCGGGCGTCCTTTCTCAACCCCCAAAAAGGTTGCCTTCAATCCACTCCATATTGTATGCCCGGTGTCCTTTTCTAACCCCCTTGCAAACAGGACACCGAGACTCAGTTCCTGAGCGGACTGGCCAAAAAAAGTCACTTGATGTTTGTCACTAAAACGGTGTACTGGGCTGTCCTCATATCCCCTGCTAAACGTGACTAACTTTTGTGGGCAAAAAACGGAAGCCCGCACACTAACCAACGAAAAACCTAAGCTGACTAAACTCCATGAACTCAGGAAGTGAGAAACCCAACCGGAAACCTTCAGAAATGCACCCAAAACCCGCCGGAGCCTTAGGAAACCCGCCAGAAACCCTTTTCAAACAATTCAAAAGTCCTCAGAAACCCTTAGGAAACCCTTCAAAAACCCTTAGGAAACCTTAAAAAAAACGCCAGAAACCTTTAAGAAACCCAGACGAAACCCTTCAGGAAACCCGCCAGAAACCCTTCAGACTCAAAAAAAAAAACGCAGAAACCCAGAGGAAACCCTTCAGGAAACCCTCACAAACCCGCCAGAAAACCCAGACGCCCTTAGGAAACCCTTAGCAAACTGTTAGAAAAAAAACAACACCCTTAAATACAAACCCTCAGAAACCCGCCAGAAACTAAGAAACCCTGAAGGAAACCCACTTTTCAATGGCTCGACGGTCTCTCTCTACCTCCCCCCTCCCCCCTCCCCGCCTGTGTCAAGCAGTTCTCCTGCACCAGGTGCTCCGGCTGCCACTGCAGCGCCTGGTCAAAGGCACGACTTCCGTCCGAACTTAGGCAGTCTGTTCGTGAACTGGGTCCTCCAGTACAGAGGTTAGAATAAGGGTACCAACTTTTTTCATGTTTGTCAATTTTAGTAGGGGAACCTAGTCAAGCCAGCTGTGCCTTTTTCCACAACCCACCTCCATTTGCTGAAATCTATGCGCTTCTTTTTGTCCCTTCTTGGTTTTGAAGGGAATCGATCACTGCTGGAATCATACGTTCATTTATTCCTTTTTCGCCCCCTGGAGAAAATGATAAAACTTGCCTAGTGCTAGGTGCCCCTTTAAAACCAACATGCCGACAAGGGTCAAACCAAGATCTTGACATTTCGCAAATGGAAGCTGATTCGGGTCCAACACTTCGCGGACCTAAAACTGCAAACTCTTCAAAAGAGATTTCAGCTGCAGGGCTTAGGGCTTCCATTCTGCAAGGGTCACACGCTTTCCATCGAACAGGCCTTCAGTTGGCCATCACTTTCTTTCCATTTCACACGGGTGAGTTTCAATTCGGGCTCCTTGGTAGATATGAAATTTAAGTGTGAACAGATGTGCACCCCCCCCGCAAGCGGGGGGGTTCCTGATCACAGGTCCGCTAGAAGCAAACTTCTCTAGCATGAGTTTATTGAAGATGGTCACGAGCCAGGTCTGTCGTTCTTTCGACCTCACATGGCAGTGTTTGTCGTGTCAACCTTCCCACAAAGCCTTCTTGTTGTCTGGCAATAACCTCCCGTCGTTCAAACATCCGCATTCCAGCAGCAAGGTCCCAAAACCAATGCCTGTCGCAACATGGCCATACAAATGAATGCATGGGTGTGGGTCAAAATCAAACCACCAGGGGACCGCAGGTTTTAGTCTTTGTTTCCATTTGCCAAGGTTCCTACCTATTTTTGACCCACAGCCACATAGGATTTGCTCGCGTACTCAGCCAACTAGAACGAACCCTCTGCCAAAATCGGTGTTGGGCGCTCGTTTGGGAGCCACCCGCCATGGCAACCGCCCAATGTTGCAACCAGCTCTCCCCCCCCGCGCTTTTGGTCGCACATCGTGCGCAATGCCTGCGTCTCTAGGCCCATGAAATCGTATGCTTCACTGCCCTCGTGGTACTGTAGTATGGTATGAGGGGATGGTGTTCAAGGGAAACAACCGGAAAGCCCCATTTTGAGGCCCCCCCTTGGAGTCAAGCCCATAGCCAGTGGAAAAGAAGGCAAAACAACACATGGCCATGGGTCAAAATCCAAACCCCGGTGAACATCCCAATCCACTAAGATAGGTCCTAAAATGGGTGGTGAAATCACCTACCTACCAAAATGAGATTTCATTGGTTTTGACCCACGGCCATGTTGGAAGAAAAGATTGAATCCTAGGTGAGGATGATAGACTAGGTAGGGTTGAACATTTGATCAAGATTGCCAGTGGACAAGAAAAAAACCAAGCAAAAACAACACATGTTCCGCGCCTGGGCTGCATCACCCACAAACTTGATCATCGGCGCCAGGTTCCTCTCCGCCCACGCGTCATCTCGACTCAGCACCCAGCGCCGCACCGCGTCCTCGTCCACAAGCGTGGGTTGAGCGACGTTCTGCGTCCCGGCCGATGGTTCGAATGAAACCGGTTTTAGGGGTTGCCCTTAAAGGAAACCATAGGATGGATGGATTGCATCGAGGTCTTTTCCATTTCTCATTGAATGGGTTTTGGGATTCCCTTAAAGGAAGCAATAGGATGGATGGATTGCTTCGAAGTCTTTTCCATTTCTCATTGAATGGGTTTTGGGGATTGCCTTAAAGGAAACCATAGGACCATAGGATGGATGGTCCTCTTCGGGTCATTCCACTTCTCATTCCCTCGTTAAGGGCCCCCCACCAGTGTTGTTTCGGTAAGAGTACTGAACCCACAATCTTGATCAAACGTTCAACCCTACCTACTCTATCATCCTCACCTAGGATTCGATCTCTTCTACCAACATTACTTTAGTCAAGTGCGAAGATACGAATCGTTTCCAAACGTTGACCCAGCAATGCTCACTTCCTGAGTGGATTAAAAAGGCCAAACTTTCCATTGTTGCCGAGAAAATGGAAAAGCGACTGAAGTTCTTAAACTCAGGAAGTGGCTTTGGGTCAAAACCCTGGTACCCCCGCTACCCCCAAGATTCCCTTTCAAAATGAACCAAACAAAACTCCCAAAAGCGTGTGGGTCAAAAATTGGTGCCCAAAATGGTGGTAAAATGGAAACATGGGCCACCTGCGGTCCAATTCCTGGTGGTTTCATTTTGACCCACACCCATCTGGGTTCTGACCCACACGATCTTGTAAATGGTGGTTTCCCATTTGTAATTGGGGCAAAAGCAACATGTTTCAAGTGGTTGCAAAATGGGTCGATCTTTTAAGGAGCCAAGGAAACACGATTTTGGTCGCCTTTTTCAGTGGCCGAATCTCCGCTCCTCGGGCCGGTCTGCATCCACGTCCGCCATCCAAGCCAGCGCGCCCGTGTCGGCCTTGAGCAAAAGCATCTGCTCCGACCAAATGCGCCTCGCGCAATGCGTGCCCTCAAGGGAAAGAAGAAGTCTAGGTCCTCCAGACTTGAGAGGATAGAAATAAGGGTACCAACTTTTTGCGCTTTTGTCCATTTTAGCAGGGGAACCCTCCCAAAAAAAAGGAAAAGGGCGCCAATGGGGGACCTAGAAGTGCAAAGTTCCCCAAATCCGTGATGCTGGGGATGCACGAAATCCCTTTTGCACCGAGAAGTGCAAAGTTGCCACCTCCCCCAAACCCGTGATGCCGAGGATGCACGACATCCATTTCGCACCGCTTTGAAACCACGGCTGAAACCATGGTTTTTGGGTGTGTACAGGGCAATAGCATTCCAGGGTTTCTTAGGTGGTGCGGGATTTCGTCCATCGCACAGTGCTAAAGTGGGATTCCCATCCCTATGAAGACCAGATTTAGTTTTGAGTACGGGCAGTTGCACCCGGCCCTGGGCAAATCTGAAAGTCTGTCTGTCTCAGTTCCTGCCCACAACCGAGAATCGCATATGCTCGAGCCTGTGACTGGTCCATATTCAACACGCCTTAACAGGTAACAGGCAACATCAATTCAAAAGAGATCCCGGAAAAGGGCCCTCTTGACCTTCCCTAAAGGGAAACAGGGTCAACATAAAGCCAAAAAAACACACTCGTATCCTCACCCGGAGCCCCCCTCACTGAGCGACACGTTTGGGCTGGTGGTTCGGCGCAGACGCTTGGGCTGGTGATCCTTGTCTTGTCTGTCCGCATCAGGCTGGCGGCCGGAATGTCTTGTCTGTCCAGTTCAGCCCTGAGAGGTCCTTTGAAAGCTTTCAGGAAGCTCGTCTTGCGTGTTACCAGTCTTGCGTGTTGCCCGTCTTGTGTGCTACTGCTCATCTGTTCGGTGTTACTGCCATTTTCTTCGGCTTTACCGGTTTCTTTTCGCGGTTACCACTGGCTTTGGCCTAGATTTGGCTATGGCTTGGTCGACGTTGGAAGGGGAGCAAAAAACTAATTCTTAGCAGTTCAGTGGGGAATTCCCACTAAACCACAATAAGCAAAAATGTTAAATGTTTCCCAACGCCAACCGTGATGACAGCGCTTCCAACCACGTGCGGAAGCGCTTGGCCCCGGCGCGAGTCGAGATCACATGGACGCATGACGACAGACGGACGAGTCCCCCGCCTCAGCTCGGCATCTTCATCGATGAGCTTCTTGAAGCACACGTGCCTTGGGGGTAGCCCCCCAAACGCATCGAACATGCTCCATGTGCTTTACTCACTTGCTGAGTGGATGGCCAAAAAAAAGTCCAAACTTTATATTTACCACTAGAATTGTCTTCCCAAAAAGTTCAAAGTTCATGAACTCAGGAAGTGAGTTTAACCAACATTTTCCTGGGCCGCCCAAACTGATCCCCCGCTAACTTTTAGTGGGGTAAATGGAAACTGCCACTAAACACTACACAGCTAAAAGGCTAAGTGGATGGCTGGGAGCCAAGTTTCCATGTACTTAACCCCTGGAAAAAGTGAGAACACATGTCCAGAGATAGATGCCAGCTCTAAAACCAACAACGGGAGAATAAAACGAATCTACGTCAGCAAATGGAAGAATGTGTTTAAGAGTGAGTTAACCTTCATCCCACAAACAAACAAATGTCCTCTTCAAGGGGCAAACACCTTTTAAGTGGGTGGGAGGGTAGTCAAAGGCAACAAGTTGGTGGGGAATAGCTGGACCCTCAAACTGCTCATCACAATCTGGCAAACAACCCATACTGTGAGGCAGTATTCCATGTTACAAGGTAAGGATAATTTCAAAATCCACTATGAGATTGAGCTGCGGTGGGTCCCGGTAGCTTACCCCAGCAAAGTGAGGTATGACACCACCATTTCCTTGCCCCTAGGTACCAATGTTTTGTTCCTGGATTTTGGCCTTGATAAATCAAGCTGCCGGGGAAACAAAAAGAGAGATTGCTTCTGCAAAAAACAAAGGATGCCCTCACACATGGGACGACCCCCTTATCAATCAGCCTGCCCCGACATTATGAATCCTCATCTTCGAGAGGGTAGTGTGAAAGTCCAGGTAGGAGTTTATAAATCCTGGGTTCTGATTGTTTCGGATATTTCTCCCGCGTTGACACAACGCCTCTTAACTTAGAGTAAAACCCCGCAAACATCAGCGGAACAACTTTTCGGTCAGTCGCCAAACTGACAGAAGGAATCAAAGAGACGAGGGGCATCAGAAGCCAGTCCCGATGCTCCGCAATGGTGATGTGGGACAGGTCCACATCTCGAAACAGCGGCCCCAGCGGATACTCGTGCCGCGTCCTGCCCCAAAAAAAATCGGCAACGCGCGAGCGAGAAGAACGCAGCTGGCACCTTGGGCTCACGTAAAGCTACCGGCGTTCTGGTAAAGATGCGCACCTGCTGGGTGCATCATCTTGCGGCCCCAAATTGATGGTTTCAAGCAGTCCGCGCTATGTTGGACCTATGACCCGACCAAAATGAAATGAAGCAGATGGCGTTTTGCACCAGAGCTGAAGCTGGGTATGCCTGACCCATAGCTGGCTTTCTTCGGGGCTTCGGACAATGGGTTGAGCAGACTCTGCAAATCAGCATGGCCAACTGCAGATGGAATTCAACCCTTTGTGATTTGCAATGTCGGATCCCTTCAAAACGCGACATAACAAACCCACAGCCACTTGTTAGCTTTGCCACAAACATCCCAGGCACGGCTCAGGCGATCCGTCAAGTCCTGGCATCGGCCCAGCCGGCCACGTAGAGATCCCGCCAGGCCAGCACCAGCGGGTGACCGGCGCGGGCGGCCAGGAACCAGTTCTCCACCTGGTAAGAAGAACCAAATTGGAAGTCCTCTCCACCTGGTAAGAAGGACACCAAGTCCAAAGGGAAACACAACTAACCAAAGGAAGTCCCAAGAAAAACACAACTTTTAAGCTAGGAGACAATCTGATGTTCCTTTTTAGGTCCCAGCTAAACAGCCAAACATCCAGAAGACCTAGCTTCACTGTCGTCCAAAGGAAGTCCAAGGGGAAACACAACTTTGAAGCTACCCAAAGGCGCCCAAACGATTGATTTGCAACCACCTGGTTTTGAGACCCCCAACCGCGTCCAGGGTGTCTAGTGGAGGGGTCGGGTCTTCCATTGAAAGCCCCAGGAGCCTCTGGGTAGGAGACAAACTGATGTTCCTGTGGGTCCCAGCTAAACCGCCAAACATCCCGACCACTTAGCTCCACTATCCAAGTCCAAAGAAAACCAAAGGAAAGCCCAAAGGAAAGCCCAAAGGAAAGCCCAAAGGAAAGTCCAAAGGTAAACCAAAGGAGAACGCTGGTATGTAAAATTCAGTGGCGAACCATGGGCTAAGCAAAAAACATCACAGGATTTACCCGTCCAAAGATTTCTGCTGAGTCCCGGAAAATGGGAGGCCAACCGCCCATGGAGAAAAACAAAAAAAGACGAGGCCGTCGCCGAGTCTTCGGCTTAAGAAACGAGAAACGGCCTGACGGTTGTTTTCTCCAGGCTTGGCCTATGTCAACACCACCCGACATCAGCTGTCCACGTCCATGCGCCGAAAAGCATCTGTACCTCATGCCGCCTCTTGCATCCAAAAAGCAAACACTTTGTCAGGAGCCTACTGGTTTCGGATTCAAACCACAAGGATGGATTCTAATCCCTGATGTTTGAGTTGCGGATGAAATCACTGGGCATGACAGCCCCTTTTTGGCCGAAGAAGGAAAATAGCCTGCAGTTAGTTGAGTGGGTTATGAGCCCAACGTTTTTCCTGTAGGCCCTCCTAAGGGCACGCCATGGCATCCTCGGCTGGGTCGGCGCAGACCGCTGACTCGCCGGAGACGGCGATGGTGCCGTGGCAGCCAAGCCGCGAGGACGCGGTGCCGCTGGGGCCGGCGGTGGATGTGAATCCTTTTTGGTCTGAGAAGGCCAAGGAGGAAGCGCAGCTCAAGGCGCTTCGCCCGAAGGATCTGCCGGAGGTGGAGGAGGAACAAGGGTCGCTGGTAAGCCCGGGAGCGCTGCCGGTGGGCTCGATCTACAGCGCGGAGATCCCGGCGGGTGGCCTTGATGAGCTCCTCGGTGCCTTCAAGCAGGTCATCACGCAGAACCAGGCGCTCTGGCAAGAGATGAAAAGCCTCAAGGAGCAGGTGCGTGAAGGCGGCGGAAGCAAGGCCATGAAGGAGTTGGGGGATGCGCCACGTGGTCCTGGGAAGGGGCCTGGGGTGGACGCGCCTCGTGCTGCCCCGGGAGGTGGTGATCTGTTGGGTCTTCCGGGAGGAGGTGGAGTTGGCGGACCTTTGGTGCTGCGAGCACGACAAGGAGGACCTGGAGATCAGAGCGGGTACCAAACCCCAACGGCGCTGGCGGGAGCCTATGGTGGTGCACCGCCTGGAGGAGGACCTCGGGAGCGTCGAGCAGATGATGGTCCTGGAGGGCTTCATCCTGAACAACCTCAAGGGGGAGAACCTGGTCGTGGAGGTGCGCATCGCGGAGGTGGGCAAGGACCAGGAGATCCTTCTGAAGGAGCGCTACTACCTGGCTATGGAAACGGGTGGGTCACTGGACGTCAGGATGCGGGTCTTCGAGGTGAGGGCCAGCCACCTGGGCACGAAGGAGGTGGGTTTGGTGCGGCTGGTCGTCATGCAGATCAGCATCTACCCGGCGGAGGGTTTCATGGAGGGTGGCCCTATGGCGCTGGTGGACCCGGAGGTCCCGGTGGAGGTGCGGCGGCCATGAATCCGTGGATGGGAGGATGGACGCCTGGAGAAACCGTTCGCACGGTGGAGTTGCCGGCATTGGGTGAGGTGAAGGAAGGCGAGCTCGGGTCATTGGTGGTGGGGGATTGGCTGATGTTGATCAGCCCGGTGATGAAGGACCTCACTGTCAGTTCCGGAGCATGGTGGGATCAGGTGCTTGCAGTGGCGGCAGAGGCCTACGCGCAGTGGTTGCAGGCGGATCCTTTGCAGCGGCTTCACATCAGGCCGCGGGCGGTGGAAGATGAAGGTGGTCGTTGGAGTCGGGTGGCTCAGCGGGCACAGGCCATGTTGGTGGCTGCTTTGCCACCAGGGTTGAAAGCGGAGGTGCTTGCGGAGCGAGCTGCAACGGCCTGGGAGATTCTGTTCCGGGTGTTTACTAGGTACCAGCCAGGAGGGCTGGCGGAGAGATCGCAACTCCTCAGAGGCTTGGTTGAGCCGCGGGTGCCAACGACGCTGAGTGAGGTGGTGGATGGGGTGAGGACTTGGAAAAGGTGGCTTGCCCGGACCCGTGAGCTGAAGGTGGCGATTCCGGATGCTACGTTGCTGGTTGGAGCCCTGGATCGGTTCGTCGGGATGGTCACGAAGCATTCTGGCCAGGCGATGTTCAGATTGAATGCGGCCCGAGCTGGACTGCGGGTGGACGTGGCTCCCAGTTTGGAGGCGGTGGCGCAGCTGGCGGACGTCGTCCTGGCGGAAGGAGAAGCAGCACTACACGGATCTTCGACCTCATCTACTACAACCGCAAAGGTCAAGGCGCTGGTGACCAAGGATGGAGGAGGCTGGGAAAAGGGTAAGGACAGCCCAAAAGGAGGAGGGAAAGGCAAGGGCAAGGATGCTTCGGTGGCTCCTGTGTGCCGGTTCTTCCTCACGGATGGGGGCTGCAAGAAGGGAGCGGATTGCACCTACAAGCATGAGTTCGACGGGGACAAGCGTGGACGCTGTTGGAATTGCGGAGGGACTTCGCATACCCGCAAGGACTGCCCGGTGAAGGTGCGAAAGCCTCGCGATGGAGATGGCGGAGCCAAGAACTTCAGCGAGAACGATGTGAAGGGCCAGGCCGTGAAGAAGGTCGAGGTGGATGCATCGGCGCCTACTACCGGTGGAGGAGAAGGATCGCCCGCGTCAGGGGCAGGGAAGACATCACAGTCAGATGGAAGTGATGGTGAAGCAGTGCGGGGACTCATTCAGGAAGCAGCGGGATTGCTGAAGAGCTTGAGGGGCCCTGAGTTGAGGAGGATTCAAGTGAGCTCCCTGGAGGTTAAGAACAAGAGGGCGCTGCTGGATGGAGGAGCGACGCACAGCCTAAGGCAGTGTGTATCTGCACAAGAGTGGGAGGAGGCTCGGGAGGTCGAGGTGCATTTGGCGCAGGGGACGGTCTCTTTGCGGCTCATCCCGTGGACGAGGACGTTGTTGACCACAGAGGAGGTCCAGCCCATCGTTCCCCTGGGGTACCTGGTGCAGAGGGGCTACTCGGTGAAGTGGGAAGAGGACCGCTTTCAGCTGACCGATCAGCATGGGCGGACTCTAGACACCGCTTTGGAAGGAGGCTGCCCCACGGTAGATGAAAGCCTCGGGTTGGAGCTCATCAAGGAGTTGGAGCTGGAGGCGCTGAAGCACCAGATGCGGTTGATGGCGTTGAGAGGGAAGCCGTTGACGACGCAGGAGGAGGAGAAGGTTGGCCTGGAGATGGTCAAATGGCTTCGGAGGCTGAGGGAGCTATTTCCTGAAGTGCCAGAACGCATTCTGGAGCGGCTGCCCCCGAGGTCGGAGTGGACGAGTTTGCCGTGGAATAGGCGGACCAGGAGGAGGATTCAGAAGGCCAAGGAGGTCATCCTCCACCTTTATTCGGGCCCGGACGCGAAGTTCTGGGAGAAGGAGTTGGAGACAGCAGACAGAGTGGTGCTTTGCATTGATCTGGAGCTGGGAGAAGGCCAGGAAGTTGGAAAGGACGGCGTGATGGCCTATCTGATGGAGCTGTGTGCTTCGGGAAAGGTGAAGCAGATCTTGGCGGGCCCTCCGTGTCGGACTATCTCAAGGATGAGGTTTGTGCAGCCGGGACCGCCACCGTCAAGGACGAGAGATGGAGAAGAGCGCTTTGGGCGTCATGGACTTCCTCAGGTGCTGATGGACAAGGTGGATGGAGATACGGTGCTCTGGTTGAGGCCGATGCTGCTGTACATGGTGGCGGAGGAGGCCAGTTCGTCCAAGGTTGGCTTCCTGGCGGAGAATCCACAGGATCCGGAGTCCTATGTGGAAGGAGGTCAAAGAGCCGCAGAAGCTCGGGAGCGGTATCCTTCGTACTGGGCTTTTGATGAGTGGAAAAGGTTCAAGAAGGCCTACAAGATGAAGGAGTACCACTTCGATCAGGGGCCCTTTGGCCACGCAAAGACGAAGCCTACGACGATAGGCACCAACATGGAGATGCTCGAGCAGCTGGATGGTGTTCGAGGAGGAGGATCGGATAAAGGTCCGCTGGGAAAGACCTTGGAGGAGCGGATGGCGGCTTCGAAGAAATGGGCTGCCTGGGCGCCGGGGATGAAGAAGGCGATTGCCATGGCTGTTCGCATAGGCTTGGAGCAGGTGAAGCTGAAGGGGCTGAGTGCCGAGCAATGGAAGGCGCACTTGGCGAATGACCACCTCCCGTTTCATCGGGGATGCCGCACGTGCCTGGAAGGAGCAGGAAAGGCGCGATACCACCGAAGGGTAGTGAGCCCTGAGAGCTACACGCTGGCGATTGACCTGGCGGGGCCCTTCAAACCTGGACGAGATCAAGAAGGTGTGGGACGATATATCGTCGTTGGCACCTACACGGTTCCGGTGACCCGGCAGGGACGAATGCTCATGCACTTGGCCCCGGAGCACCTGGCGTGGCTGGAAGGTCCTGGTCGAGGAGACGTACCGGAGGCGGTGAAGGAGATGAAGAGGTGGAGGAAACGGGACTACGACGTCAAGAAGTTGAGGGGCACGGGAGCAGGCGGACCGGCATGGAAGTTCGTAAAGTGGAGGCTCTCGGTGGACCTGGACACTCATGAGATCTTGGAGTCCAAGAGCATGATCGGAGAAGATCAGAAGGCGATGCAGACGGAGATCGACAAGCAGCGAAACCTCTTCACGGTGCTCTACTACCAGGAGGAGGAAGGGGACTTGGAGGGACCGCGGGGGGAGGATGACATGGAGCTTGACCCTGCGGGAGATGATGAAGCCGTTGAGGAGGAAGAGGAGCCATCTCCAGATGACGGGGAAGAGTGGCTGAAGAAGATAGAGAAAGAAGAGGACTTTGAGGTCCGGCAGCTCACGCTGGTGGAGATCGTGAAGACGAGAGGAGAAGCTCTGGAGGCTGTGGCCAAGATGACCACAAAGCTACGCTATCATGGACTACCTGTCCGGCGCCTTCACAGTGATAGAGCAGGCGAGTTCACGTCCAAGAGGGCCAAGAAATGGGCTATGGAACGCCTCATTATGCGGACGTTCACTGACGGCAGCTCATGGAAGATGAATGGGCGGGCCGAGGCGGAGGTGGGGTTCATCAAGAGGCTGACCAAGACGCTGCTCAAGGGCTCGGGCGTGGAGGAGAATCTATGGCCGTTGGCGGCACGGCATGCTGGGGAACGAAGATGGAGGTCGCAGCTGGAGGCCATGAACTATCCGGTCAAGCCATTGAGTTCTTTCGGGAGCGTGGCGATGGCGAAGACCAAGGCATGGAATCACCGGTCCAAGGATTGGGAAGCCACCAGGGAGGAGGTGACCATCTTGGGGCCGGATGTCACTATGTCGGCGTCTTCGGGAGGGTACTTCGTCCAGGGGGAGGATGGGAACTTCTTCCACACCACGGATGTGATTGAGACGGAGGAACCACCTGAAGAGGAAGGGCCACTTGCAGGTGGTGCTGGAGCAGAAGATGGATGGCCAGGAGGAGGTGGTCCACGGAGGAGGATTACATCCAAGAGGCCGCCTGCGTTGGAAGATCGAGAATGGGAGCCAGACCTGAGGACCTTGGTGATGGAATGTCAGGCCCGGGGGAGGCACATGATGGAGGAGGAATGGCGTCTAGAAGAGGAACAAGGCGCTGACCACGACATGGTGAAGAAGACCGTCGGGATGCTGGCGGAGGAGGACGCTCGAGTGGGGGCATGGTTGGCGGCAATGCAGAAGGCTGAGGATCTTGACTCTGAGGAGACCTGTGCGAGAAAGGCAACAGAAGAGGAGGTCTTTCTTCAGACCAAGACCTACGCCTTGGCAGATGTGAGGAAAGAAGTGGAGAAGTGGAGGCCTTCTATGGTAGAAGAGAGGGCGGCTTTGCTGAACTCGGGCGTGATCCGGGCCATCAATCAGCGGGAAGCCGAGGCGCTCAAGAAGGAGGCGCTGGAGAAGGGCATACCGTATGACCGGGTTCCGGGGAAAGCGGTGTTCACGAGGAAAGCTGCTACAGGACGACGGAAATGCCGTGGGGTCGCCTGTGGAAACTTCATGTCGGAGAGGCCCGCGGCGGACACCTACGCTGGAGGCATTGACGCGTCTCAAGTGAGGGCGATGGTGGCGGCTGGAGCGCAGCGGGGATGGACTCTTGCGGGGGTCGATGTGAAAACGGCGTTCTTGCAAGTGCCGCCGGGCAGGTCCAAGGACATTGTAGTGGTCAACCCTCCCACCATCTTTCAGGAGTGCCAGATCACGGAGCCGGGAGAGCTTTGGGCGGTGGAGGGATCCGTTTACGGCCTTACTACGTCACCCAAGGACTGGGCGAACCACCGGGACGAAACCATGGGCGCGATCAACTGGGAGATGGAAGATGACGAGGGCACATGGGCTTGCTGGTTCGAGAAAACCAAGGAGGTGAATCTGTGGAGGATCAAGAGCAGTCGGCACGGACAAGATGAGACGGTGGGCTACATGGCGGTCTACATCGACGACCTGTTGATCACTGGAGATCGCGGGGCGGTGGCGGCGACGCTGCTCAAGATCCGGCAGGTTTGGGACACCAGCGACCCGGAGTGGCTGTCGGAGACAGAGGACCTGCGGTTTTGCGGGTTCGAATTCTCTCATGATGAGCAAGGGATCCGGATGCATCAGGAGTCCTACACGGCGGACCTACTGGACCGGCATCACATCGCCAAGGGCGGCACGCTGGGAGGAGTGGGGATTCCGGAGGAGGAAGAGCCCCCGGGTCCTGAAGATGTGCGGCAGGCGCAAGTCATCACTGGAGAGCTGTTGTGGCTTTCTTCGAGGACGAGGCCGGACATCACCTACGCGGTAGCCGTGATGGGACAGTGGACTACGAAGAGACCTCGGGGGGTCGCGAGGATTGGAGAGAAGGTGCTGCAGTACCTGTGGAGGACGTCACGGGAAGGTTTGCGGTACCAACGTCTTGGTGCTGGAGATTATGGGCCGGACCATCAACAGCATCGTGAACGTCGACGAGATGCAGTGGAGGCCTACGCGGATGCTTCTTTTGGAGCCCATGAGCACAAGTCGATCTCGGGATTGGCCGTGTACTACTCCGGCTGCCCCGTCTTCTGGGCTACGACGCGACAGGCGTGTATTGCGCTTAGTACGGCGGAAAGCGAGCTGGCGGCGCTCATTGAAGCCTGGACGGCTTTGAGGGGAGTTGGTGGCTTGGTGGAGGAACTGGAGGAGAAGCCCGCGGAGCTTAGGCTCTACAGCGACAGTAGTGCGGCCCTGGCCATTGTCAACGGGAGCTCGGGAAGCTGGAGGACGAGACATTTGAGGATCCGGGCTGCGGCGCTTTCGGAGGCGGTCAAGCTCGGTGATGTCCAGCTTCAACATGTTCCTGGGCAGAGTCTGGTCGCGGACGGCTTCACGAAACAGCTTGGGGCCTCGCCGTTTGGGCGCTTCAAGGAGTCATTGGGCTTCTATGGTGGGACGGTGGAGAGCGGTGAGAGCCCGGTGGAGGTTGTCAAGGTGAAGAAGATAGAAAGCAGTCGAGACAGGAGGTTGGAGAAAGTCCTGGGATTGCTGGTGGTGGCCTCTACATGCGTGGAGCTGACAGAGGCGAAGGAGATGGACCTTGGAGAAGAAGGAGGTGGCTACTGGTGGCTGGTGGTGATCGTCGCCGTGGTCATCTTGCTGAAGCTGGTCAAGGAGCTTGGAGTGGTGGCACTGCGGAACTGCTTGCGAAAAGAGGAAGAGCTGCGGTTCCAGAGAACCTGTGCAGAAGCGGTGATGCCGGAAAGGCCAACGGAGAGCTCAGCCGGGGTGAACCTTTTCGCGGTAAACAGAGTGGTGGTGCCGGCGGAGAGCTACACGCTGGTGAGGACGGGCGTGAAGCCACAGTTACCCCGAGGAACGTGCGGGAGGATCACAACGGTGGCCAGCTTGGCTTTGAGAGGAGTTGAAACGGGATCCGCTGTCATTGAACGCGACTTCCGTGGAGAGGTGAGGATTTTGGTCAGGAACCATGGACCCCAGGACTACGTCATCGAGCCGGAAGAGGCGGTAGCGCAGTTGGTGCTGGAGAAGGTTTCCCTGGCCAAGATCAAGGAGGTGAAGGAGTTAGACGGGCCTGTGAAGAAGCAGACAGAGGAGGTTGGTCCTTCGGTGAGATCGTTGGTGGTCGAGAAGGCGGGTGCTTCGTCAGGGAGATCGTCTATGAATTGGATGACGCCGGAGGTGAAAGGCTTTGGGAATGTGGGTGAGGGGTTGCGGCTGCGAAAGGTTGCACCAGCCGGTGGTGGAGATGGTCCTCCGGAGGTGACAGAAAGGCCATCGCAGGATGAACCTGGTGAAGATGAATGGGAGGTCGAGTTCCGCGAGAATGAGATTAGACTTTCCCGCATTCACATGGTGCCGCGCTACTGGGACTACATTCCGAGGCCTAGAGAGCTTCCACCCGGCATCAACTTTGAGGACTTGGACTACATCAGGATCTCCGAGATCGCTCCGGACGCTGAGAACGGCATGACCTGGGAGAGGATGGTCGAGAATTGGCAAGAAGAGCACTGGGAGAGGAGGACGCCATGGACGGGGTCTTCAAACTTCAGGGTCTTGAGGCGGCCCGAAGCCGGAGTGAGGAGCTCGAGTTCAAGTGGTCCGGGGCAACAACCTCCTGGGAACGGAGGAGGTGGAGAATCGGGATCAAGGCCTTCTGGTTTTTCGGGAGGGGATTCCTCGGCGGTTGGATCAGGGACATCGGCATCTACCGGAGGTGGTGGCGGTGGCATTGATGGGGCGGCAAACAAGCGGCCTAGGACGCATGGAGAGGAGATGATCTCGCGGCGGGTTGTGGGCGGTTCGGATCAGAACATGCTGGAGATCATGCGGCGCGCTTTCTTTCAGGACCTTGAGGAGAGCGCGGTGGTCATGTTGTCCCATCCGCCTAAGGGGACACGGGACGAGTGGATTGAGGTGCCCCTTCCTGGCCTTGGAGAGATTGGCATCCAGGTCCACAGGAAGGAGCGCGTGAAGCTCTTCGACACCGAGAAGGAGGGCTACGAGGGAACGAAGCGCACCATTGCCTGGTCCGTTGGAGGAGGGCTGTGGGTGGATCTGTCGCCCCGGAAAGGGCGGCGCGAGAAGTTCGAGAAGGGCAAATGGGTGGGCTACACCATCTTCAAGAAGAGCTGAGGGGTTTGAGCAGGTTCTTTTTCCGGGTGAGACCCTTAAAAGAAGGGGGAGCCCTGATGTTTGAGTTGCGGATGAAATCACTGGGCATGACAGCCCCTTTTTGGCCGAAGAAGGAAAATAGCCTGCAGTTAGTTGAGTGCTAATAACACCATTTGCCTGGTATTCAACTGCTCGATTCCAAACCTATGTCAACTCAAAAATCGAAAGGCGGCTGCAGCCATTTTTTGGTTGGGACCATCCCTAAGCTTCATCTCGTTTCGTCGGCCGTCAGCCGGCAGCCACCCCGAATTTGGGTGATTTTTTTTGGCAACGAAAGGAAACCAAACGAAACCCAGTCAGCCGGCTTTAGCTACTGTTTGTTGTGTTTTTTTAGCCCAGAGCCACCCTGCCAAAACGCTTGGAGAACATCGCTCGTGGCTCAAGGCTCTGGATTCCAAGTCCCAAACCGAGCCGCGTACTCGCGTCCTCCAGGCTCCACGCCGAACCATTCCACGTACCACGCGCCTGCAGAAGCGAAGCGAGACACCGGCGGGGCGGAATGCGGAGCGAAGTCTCGCAAGTGGGGCTGCCCGTTCTTTTGAGATCCCCCGCGAAGAGCGGGGGATAATTTGGTGGGTTAAATACGGAAACTACCACTAAACACTGAAAGGATCCAAAAAGCTAAGGAACCGGATGGCTGGGAGCCACCAAGGCAATTGTGGCTTACTTCCATTTGCTTTTTCGGCTGCTTCCAGTAGTGATGGATTCCCTTTAGAACCAGCAAAGAGCAAAGAGCAAAGATCTCGCATTATTTTTCGCCTCTGGACAAGTTAATCGTACTTCCAGTAGTGATGGATTCCCTTTACCAGCAAAGAGCGAAGGCAAGTCAAAAACATACGCTTAAACAAATGGACGTTTCATGCTGCTATCTCCAAAGATTCTGGTATCCCACACTTGGCGGATTGGATTGGTGGTCCCTGCAAATTTGACGTTTGTGTTTTACCTTTTAAGCCGCCCATTTGTTTTTATGTCTGTCCTCTATCTTTCAGCTTTGCGCAAGTTGTGGGTTAAGATTGGCGACTTGGTGCTTGGGGGTGGGTTCCCATTTGTCCTCTACAAGAAGCGGAGCTTCAATCCAGCCCTAGAGGGTTCTGACATCCTTTTGGCAAACAAATCCAAGGCACCGCATTGAGAATGGGCACCTCAGACCCCAAGCCGGTGAGTTCCCTTCGGCGCCCGAAATGTTTACCGCCTTCCGCTCCCCCCCCCTCCCCCCCAAAAAGAAAAAAAAGGAAAAGGAAAAAACTTGCAGCCCCTCCAAGAAGGAACAAACATCAACCCAAGAAGGAACAAAAGACAACTGGGCGAGTTCCCTTTGCCCCAGTGCGAACACCAAAATTGGTCGGCGTGCCCGCCCAAATCCAGCCTAAGCCTTGCTCCAGCGGGCCCGAGCAAATCTTCCTCCAAACCCACTCCTGCCACCAAGCAAACATCAGCCCTGTTGCTTTGACTTATTTTTGTCGTGGGCTTGGGATGCTTGGTTTTTCAGGTTTGATGCTGTTGCTGCGGGGTTGCGGAGGTTTGATTGCCTTCTGTTGCGCTGTTTGCTTGTCCGCCCCCTGGGAAAATAATTCATTTCAGCAGATGGGTGGTTGCTTTAGCGTTGTTCTTTTGTGGCTTTTCCAGGCTCTGGCATTTTGGCGGTTGAACTATGTTCTGCTGAGGTCTCACCCTACAAGTAGGGCTGCCCTCGCTCTTCGAGCTCAAGCAGCTGGATTTTGTGTATTGGGAGGTTCTATGCGTTTTGTTGAGAGGTAAGCCTTTCAGAAAAATCGAGTCTGGCAATCCGGGACACATTCCCAATCCATGTAGACAATAAGCTTACCCACATTTATACTCATGGGCCAAATAGTAGTACATATTGCCTACATCGATTGTGTCGGATTCATCGGCGTACCGAAGCCACTTCTAAAACACGTTCCAAGCATTGGCTTTGTCAACTCGTAATATCGAACTGGTGACATCGGGTGCCCAAAGGGCCCAGATTTAAAAGATGATCACCTTTTGGCACCTGTACTAAAAATGGGCCAAAATGGGAAAACCAAAAGGTCGAAAGGTCGGCTTTGGACAACTGAGGGTAATCTCGGGTATTCGTTTGAATTGTCCAATTGGGCTCTCGCAGCTCCCGATTTTCCAACAGGCTCCTTCACAGAGCTATGAGCTCACCCAAGACCAGAGTCGTTGTCTTGCTGACGATAGGTAGGGAATGACAATTTCGGTTGTTGGGAATGAACGGCTTAGGGATTCCCTTAAAGGAACCCACAAAACTTGTTTTTTCCGGGTTCATTCCGTTTCTCCTTTCCCTATCGAACCGATCGTCAAGTAAAGGCCCGCCCGCATCTTAGACGGGTGCGTGTTTTGCCGGTTTTGAGGTGCTTTGTACCGTGAGCAACTCCAAGAGCTTGAAGCTGTTCTCTCCTCATGCACCTCAAACAAAAGGAGCCCAAAAAATCGACAGGGACATTAGGACCCCAGCAAAAACTAGTTTTTGTGCCTGGAAAACAAAGGGAACCCCCAAAAAGCAAAAAACGCCAAAAAAAAAAAGTAAAAAGGGTAAGTAATTCCGGGGAAGCAAAGAGCCTCACCAAAATGCTGCTGACTCCTCCAAGGGCTGCAGGCAAATGGTGGCGACGTCCGTGTAGACCCCCCCGTAGCGCGCTAGGAGCGCCAAGCGCAAGGCGTCCGATTGCTGGGCTGCCGGAAGCTCCTGAAGCGAAAGAGATGAGCCTTTCGGTTGGGCCCACGGGTTGGGATGGCTCGTCTTTCGTCGTGTCGTTGGGTTGGACTTCGCCAAAGAGAGATGGGGGTTGTTCTTCCGGAGACCCCGGAAAGGGGCTCCTTTGGGTTGTCCTTTGAAATACCGAAAGAAATAGGGGTAGCCAACTCAGGAAAAGGTACATGCCGACCTTTGCCCGGTACCAAGCTGGGGTGGGCCTCATTTCTTGAACCATGTCCTGGCCTTCTTTGAACAAGAATGGTTTAGACGAGAGGTTGGGATATGTCCAACTTGCTCAACTTTCCACAAACAAAGTGAAAGAAGCCCGGGGTTGGTTCATTGTGGGCCGCCTTTCAAAGCCGGCCAAACAACTGTCCAGGGCGATTCAAGCCCTTGCTGAAAGCCTTCCACTTGCTTTTTCGCCCTCCTGGAAAAAACGAGAAAATAATGTCCAGTAATAATAAATCCCATTCAAAACCAACAAGGAAGGAACAAATAAAGAGATTATGTCCAGTAGTGATACATCCCATTTCAAAACCGAGATTCTGTCCAGTGGTGATAATCTCATTTTAAAAACCAACAAGGGAAAATACAAAAAATAATCATTTGGCCATGGGTCAAAATAATTCAACATACCCCAAGTGAACATCCCAATCCCCCCCGAAAAATAGGTTCTAAAATGGGTAGTGCACCTACCAACCAACATGGTATCCCAAAACGGTTTTGACAACCACAGCCATTTCTCGGCAAATTGAGAAAAGAACAGAAAATATGAGACAATATGTCCAGTAGTGATACATCCCATTTAAAGCCAACAAGGAAGGGGAAAAACAAATCTGTTCAGTAGCGATAAATATCATTTGAAACCAACAAGGGAAAATGCAAAAAAACAAAAAACAGAAGAAGAAACCAAAAGACAGAACAACACAAAACACATTTCCCAGCATATGGATTCAAGGCCCCAAACAACACGATCCTCCGCGCGGCTCTCCTCGTAGCAGGCCGGAAGCTCGCAGGTCCCCCGCTCGAAGTAGCGCCAGACCGAGTCCTTGTCCAGGATCACCACCTCTCGAGCGCTGACCCGTGCGGCTGAACCAGATCGCAACCAATGGCTGGAAGTAGGACCCCAGCAAAAAATAAAATGCCTGGTTAGTGGAAAAACAATGGGAACCCCCAAAAAACCAAAAACAAAGGAACTAATTCTGGGGAAGAAGCAACCAACCAACCAACCAACCAACCAACCAGTCCCCTGGCCGGGGCGAAGCTTCTTTTCCCGAGCCAGCGCTGGTTTAAAAAAAATAAGAGACTCCGAAACACAAGGTGAACCTTTTGGGGTGCTGGGAATGAACCGTTTGGGACTCCCTGAAAGGAAACCAAATCGGAGATGGTTTCCAGGCTCAGTTGCTCAAAATACCCAGAAATAAAAGGTTCATCTTTTGGGGTCTTGCCTGAAGCTGGACCACAGGGAAACCGAAAGGTCGAAAGGTCCAAAGGTCGATTCGCTTTGGGCAAGCGAGGGGCCATATGGCCATGGGTGAAAATCCAAATCGAAAGCCAAATCGAACCCCCAGTGAGTTCATCCCAATCCAACCACGGAAAAATAGGCTCGAAAATGGGTGGCGACACCAATCCCAACCAAAATGGGACCCAAAACGGTTTTGACCAACCACCGCCAGATCCATGGGCCATACTGAACCGATGGTTGCGACATCCGCTTCTCGAAGCCCTAAGATCATTCCGAGGAAACCCATGGGTCACTGAAATTGTGGCAAGATACTGTGGATGGACGAAATCCTGCACTACTTTGAAACCCTGGGAAGCCATTTTTCGGGGGAATCATCAATCCAGGGTTTCTTAGGTGGTGCAGGATTTCGTCCCTCCACAATATTGCAGGGGTCACTGAAGATTCAGGTAGCCCCCTAGTTTGCTGCTTTGGATTGGTGGTCTGGATTTGGAATTGAGTCTAAAAGTCTAAACCACCAAACCACCAATGAGGGGCAAGGTGAAATATAGTGGATGGTTGCGATTTTCGCACCCCCAAGAAACCACGGGTGAAACTTTGCAGGGGAATCGAACCAAAAACGGTCGTGCGTATGGATTCATCCATCCACAGTATGTCACCTCACCCCTAATTGGTGGTTTGGTGGTTTGGACGCTAGGTTCAAATCCCCGAACCACCGATCCAAACCACCAACTTAGGGGTTCCTCAATATTCAGTGCCCCTTGCAATCCAACACAATCCCGGTTAAGAGAACGCCCGACCCCAATTTCCGGTACCTCCATTTCTTGCATTTGGAACACACAAAGAACGCCGGTCTCTCAAAACCTGTCGACGTTTTGCTTTGCCAAGCACTGTTCGGCTTAGAGATACCGGTGAGTAATTAGAACCTTGAGCTTGGCCGTATCTGCTGTTGACCTCGTCGGTCAAACTGCTCTTTGGGGAAAACGGCAACCCCTTCAGGCGAGCCCGCAGGGCTCCGGGAAACGGTGCACTTAGGTGAGAAGTGATGCATTTCAGGAGCATCCGAAGTTGAACAAAACGCGTCGAGATGCTCTTTGTCGCCTTCCTGCCCTGAGATTCTCGGGTGAATCCGTATCGAAATCGGGAGACCCTAAAAATCCACGGTGTCCTTTCCTTGAAACCAAGACGAAAAGGTGCAAAGGGGTGCCGGACCCCCAAATTGCGGTGTCCTTTCCTTCAAAGTGCGGTTTGAGGGTGGCGAAAGAGAGCCTCCCAGAAAATAAAACACGTTCGAATCTGCGTGGTGCATCTGGGGCTGACTTGGCTTATGTCTATCTGGGCTTTGGAAAACGCAAATGTACCTGGTTGGTGGAAAGTTACTTCACGGGGCGAAACAAGGCGCCTCCAAAAAAACGCCAGGTCCATTTGTCTCAAAACACGAGCAACCCAGGTGACAACGGGGGGCGCAACACGGCGCCTCCAAAAAAAACGAGCAAATCCCGCCACGTCTCCGCCTGCCAGGAGGGGTTCTGCAGGCGCCAGGTGTGCACGCAGAGGCGCCGAAAGCCCGTGAGCTCTGAGCAGCCCTGGGCCTCGGCTCGAGCGGACCGGGCGGTCCAGGGTTGGAAGGGGTTTATCCAACGGATAAACCACTTCTGTGATACTTTTGGGAATCCAGTCTTTATACAGGGGGTTGGTTTTTTTGGGGGCCCTTTTTGTTGTATCACAGAAGTATATAGTCACTTCCCACAGCCCTGGGGCGGTCCATTGCTCAGAGTTGCGAGAAGTGGCAGGACGTTTCCCTGGGCTTCAAGGGGATGGACGGGAAGGGAATGAACTCAGGTCCATGTGTTGGGAATGAACTGGAAGGGGATAATCCTAGCTAGGTCACTCCAGTGGAGAGGCTAGAATAAGGGCACCAACTTTTTTTCGGTTTTGTCTGTTTTAGTAGGGGAACCCTCCCCCAAAAAAGAAACGGTAAAAGTTGGCACCTAGCTGGGGGAGCTAGGCTTTAAGCCCCATGCGAAGAATGGCTGACAATCCTTAGGTGAACAATGGTGGGAATAAAGAACCCAACCAGTGTTTTAGTGGCGGCAGCTGAACCCCAGTGCTTCAAGGGATGGAAGGGAATGACCTGCATGACCTGAGTCCGGGTGTTGGGAATGAACTGGAAGAAGATTCCCGCATCACGGAAACAGTCTCGGGGATGGTTTTACTTGGGGATAATCCATTTCTCATTCCCAGCTGAGAACCAGCAAGACAAGGGAAATCAACGGGAAGCCACCGCACTCATATTTGTCTTTGAGTTAAGCTCATCTGACAATGGGAAATCAGTCTACCAATTTTGGGCCCATTTTGCTTTCGAGTTGGTGTGACCATCAAATTATCCTAACAGTGGTTGGCAAAGAATGGCCTTGGGACCCATTTTGGATGATGACAATCCTGGGTTAAATACGGAAGCCCCCACCAAAACCAACTAAACACCTGAACAGCTAAGTTGAACCGGACGGCTTTCAACCGCCGAGTCTGGGAAGAAACTTCTTAGGGCGTCTTAGAATTTCTGAAAACCGCTGTGGTTTAGTGGTTTCCGCGTCCTGAGTGTAGGGCTTGTTCTTTCCCACTAAAATGGTCTTCCCACAAAGTATAGAGCCCGGGAACTCATCAAGTGAGGAGTCATATGCTGGCTTCATTTCTGGCCGAGAATCCTTAGCTGCTCTTTGTACCCGGGTCAGACAAAGGACTCTTACTTGCTTACGTTCGCAACATCGGCAACGATCCAAAGGGCCCATTTTGACTTGCCGAGAGTCAGAGCAAAGCCGCTTCATCCACGACTACGATCTCTGCCTCTTTGATTTGTCTCCACAAAAGGAATCCAACCCTTCAAGCCCTTCACCCACCTGCCCAAACAGGGCTCTCCTATGTTTCCCCCTTTCATCTCACTGCCAGACTCAAAAAGTGGCCATACTTGGATGGTCGGTGCCAAATTCGCAAGCGGCTAGCCACTTGGGCTTTTGCACCCCCATAACAACAAGTGGAGAACCCCACGTTCACGGGGGACTTTGTAAAACAGTGGGTTGATTGCCACCGAAGGATTATCGTTACAACTTACTAGCTTGGCGAATCGAACACCCACATAGATATGTATGCATGTATGTATATATATATATGTACATATATGTACATATGTATATACTCACTGAGCCCCGCAGGTTTGGCTTTGGATTGATTCACACTGAGGTCGGCGCCCAAAACATCCACACCACCCGCGGGGCGTCTCCCTCGAGGGCACTTGGAAGGCCGGAAGAGAGCGGCAGGTCCAGCCATCGTCGCAGCCGATCTGCGGCGGCGAAGGGCCTGGCGGGGGAAGACACGAGTCATACTCAAAACCTGATCTTGAAAATGGTCGTAATCCCAGAACCATGCTTCAGGAATTGTCAGAAGGCGGACATCCGCAGCGATTGATGGCCAGGAGATTGTCCCCTTACTAATCTTCATCTACCCGAATCGGGTTTGGTTGTGGCTCACTCGAGGAGCTGATGGGGGAAGAGTCTGAGCCGGGGGCCCCGGGCTTTTGGGATCAATGAGACCCTCCCAGCCTTTTCACAGCCGCAGTCAACGCCTGGTGTGGAAATGGTTGAAAGTCCAGAACCATGCTTCAAGAATTAAGGCCGCAACTATTTATGGTTAAAACTGTCCCTTACTAACCTTCACTTATATGACATGTGGTGAAAGCTCCGTTTGTCTTGCCGATTGGGTCATGGTTCCCTTGACAGGAATCATTGACATGGTATCAAGCATGCTTTCTGCCAGGTGGATGACCATCCCTGTTAACCCAAAGTAAAGGAAGCGGTCTTTTGACCATGGCACATGACTATGAGCCATCCCCATGTTTGGCTTCCAAGAGAATCCCGACTGCCCGATTCACCAAAGCCCTCTGGCTTTCTTTCGCATGGAAAAGGGTCAGGTGAGAGGCCTGGACCCTCACACCCAAGGCAAAAGAGCCGGAAGCCCGAGGTGGGGGATGAAGCCACGAGACGATATCACTCCAAACTCACCACACCAAAGAAGCACCAGAACAACTTACATGGCTGTGGCTCAAAAACCCGGGATTCCCAAAATGGCTTGCCCTGGTAAGTGGAGCCACCACACGCTTCGAGACCCCGAGAAGTGGCACCGAGTGGCACTTCTTGGCAGAAATTGGCTCGGCCAACCTCAGTGGCCTGTCCGGATCCAGCCCCAGGGAAGCTGCGCGGTTTGGGTCTGCTTTCTTGCCGGATCCACGCAGGTGGCAACGGCTTGGATCGAAGGAAGAACAAAAAAACGCACCCCCCAGGGATGTCCTTCAAAAGGTTTGCAAGTTTGGGGGAGCAACCTGATCAAGGTGTTCGCTTTGCTTGGGGGTTCCCAATGCTGAGAGCCCACCGGACGCGGAAGGAAGCCTCCCTTCCGATGATTCACCGGCGCCAGTTTTTTGGGCGGTCGCTGGCTTCCCATCAGCCCATTCGAACTGGTGGCTTCTTTCTGAGACAATGGAACCAAGCCATGGTTTCCCTTTTACGGCATTGACTCTGCAATAGAGCCAGCGTAAATGCAGTAACTATGGCTCGCCTTTTGCGAGATTTGAATATATAGACTCTTGAGTTCTCTTGTTCTTTGGCTGGCAAATTGAATTCTCTTGAATTCTCCTGAATTCTCTTTGCCAAGCTTGATTGTGAAGATTCAGATTCTCCAGTCGAAGTGGTTCAACAAACAGCCGCAGCGCCACCCTCACAGCTCACCCCGCCATCCCTTCGCCTCAGGGGCCTTGGGGCTGGGGCGATGAAGCCGCCAGTGGCGATGAACCTTGCGCCGCAGAAGGAGTTGGCCGCCCCCTTTTGGGATAAGCGAAGTCAACGGGAAACCAATGCACTCAATTTATGATTTCGACCCTGACACCAGGAAATCAACTCCAAACCACATAGAAAAGGATTCAAAACACGACCCTCAACTTGCGATCGGTGCACTAGGCAGGGAATGAGAACTGGAATGAATTCGGGGATTCCCGAATAAAGGAAACACAGGATGGATGGAATGTATAGGGGTGATTTCCTGCGTTCTCGGCTGAGCACCAGCAAGTTTTTGTTTTTCCCGATTGGAACTACCCAACCACCTGGAAAAGGGTTATGTGTCTTCTTGCTGGTGCGAAGGGAATGACCTGAGTCCCGGTGTTGGGAATTAATTAGAAGGGGATTCCTGCATAACGAACCAGTCTCGGGGATGGTTTTACTTGGGGATATTCCATTTCTCATTCCATGCTGAGAACCAGCAAGACAAGGGAAACCAACGGGAAGCCACCACGCTCACACTTGTTTTCGAGTTAAGCTCATCTGACAATGGGAAATCAGTCTACCACTCTTGGGCTCATTCTTGCTTTCAAGTTGGAGAATGGTTGACCCAATTTGGATGACGATAATCCTTAGGAAGACAATTGTGGTTATATGAAGCCAACCATTGTATTCATGGTGGTTTGACCCCCATGGTGGTTTAAACCCCAGAGTAAGGATCCCTCTGACAAATCTAATCCCTGCTTAACGGCCGAAGGAAAAATTCACCCAATCGGACTCATCTGATTCAATCCCTGGGCCATAGCCAAGGAAGCGGTTGCAACCTAGTGACCTATTGGTGACCACACCAGCCAGGGCAAAATTTCCCGAGCTTCCTAGGGCTCTGTTTCAATTCTCCCCTTAAAACATCACTCCACAACTTCTAATTGTCTGACCCCCGGAAAAAATGATAACATATGTCCAGTGGTGATAGATTCCAATTTCAAACCAAACAAGCAAAATACAGAAACAAAAGCAAATCCGTCTCAGCAAATGCAAGATGTTGAGCCAAAAAAAGCAGCGCCGACCAAACAAAAAGAGCACATCTAGGTCCTCCAGTAGAGAGGTTAGAATAAAGGCACCCTTTTTCGGTAGTTTATTTTCGTAGGGGAACCCTCCCCCAAAAAAGAAAGAAAGGGCACCTAGCTGGAGAACCTAGACATTCTTTCAGCCAAACACCGCAGGAGCGCGGCAGGGCGCGCCTCTGGAGGTCTCGGCCTTCGCACATCGGCAGCACCGCGCCGCTGTACGCGAAGCCCGGGTACTCCTCACTGGCCAAATCCGGTCCCAACGGATGGCCTAGGACGCCCACTTGGCGACAACCCCCATTTCACCCACCTACAAAAGGACACCTAAAACACCAAAAGGACACCCTTAGAGGTGTGCAGTTGGTTTTTCCACCAACCCAGTTTGACCAGGGGGCCCCTAGAATGAAGTCCTTGGGATGATGCAGTCCTTGGGGTGTCTTTTAGAAGATCTGAACTGTTTTCCTTTGTTTTAAGCGATGGGAAGTACGCTGTACATATCGATCTATACACACATATTTGTACGTATAATAATATCAAGTGGTCTATCTGAGGGTGCATGTAAGGAGCCCGTGCCTTCTTTGGACCAGACTTAGATCCCCTGCCAAAAAAAACAAGTTGCCGGTTGGAGATGGACATGAAGGTAAAACCGCCGAAAAGGCAAACAAGAAGTTCCAGGGAACCCGAGCCTCGCGCACTCAGCCCAAACGTTTTCTCGGCTCGAAGCCCAACCGCCTCCAGCAACCGCCGCAGGCACTCTTCGAAGGAACCAGAGGGGGCCTCCCCGTGCGGGAGAAAGGGCCAGGCTCCTGGCGGAGTGGTGATTTGGCAGCCTGGTTCGGCTTCTTTTTTGGTTTAGGGTCTTAATTTCAAGGGTTGGTTTGGGGCCTGACTTTTGGGGGAGATGTTCCCATCACATTTCGGGTGTTATAGTGTGTGTGTGTGTGTTGGTGGGTGGGATAGGTAATATGAGAGATGCAACGAGACTCTTAAAACAAAAGCCGGTGGGCCTGGTGCCAGGTCAAGAAGCTGAAAGATACATCTCGGTTGCGAAGTCTGCTCCCCTGCGAACAGTTTAACTTTTACTGGTTTAATGGAAAACCCATTAGTTGGCAAACAGTTAAAGTCCGAACATCCCTGGGCAAAATGCACCACAGCCATTCCGGCTTTACACCCGACCTGAACTCGGAAACTCTCCTCTGACGAAACTTTCAGACCTTGCCGGGGTCGCAAAGCAAACCCCGTTTTCTGAGGACGCAAGGATGAAGAGAGGTGCACGTCAACCAGGCCCAGGCTGCAAGGGATCCCTGGGGGCGTGGCTATCTAAGGGTGGAAGTACATACCCCTTGTTTGTACCCCTTGGCTTGCGTGGTTTCCATACCTGGGCGCGCCGAGAGGGGGAGAAATCCGGAATTGGACGGGGTGCCACATGATCTGCAATTCGAATTAAGACTGTTGTGTCTTCCTTTTTTTCTTATTTTGGGGGAAGAGGGGAGGGGGGGGGTGGTAGGACCTTTTGGTTGTTGTTGTTTCTCCTACTTTATAATATACCCCTTCTGGGGAGAGGGGAGAGCGAACATCAGCAGGCCTCTCAGGGGCTCATTTGTCCAAGGAGTATGTAAAAGGGTTATGTACAAGCACCCCCGGAGGCTAACAACTATGGTGTATACGGTATACCTCCCTGGTGGCACGGCTATGTACTTCTCTTTTCAGATCCGAAGAACCGAAGAATCAGCGAGCTTTAAGAAGAAAGACACCCAGATACCGGAGGTCCCCCCCCCGCGCCTATGCCCACCTGATGTCCCATGGAGGCGAGAGTGGCCAAGGTTCTGCCGAACTCCTCACGTGGAGTCGTCGCATTCGGGCGGGGGCCCAAGCGCCAAGCGCTGGTTCTCAGTAGGGTGTGTTTCTGTGAGTTACTGGTTTTCAGCGTTTTCAGCAGGGTGGGTTTGCGTGTTTGCAACTTTGGCTTGTTTGTTTGATTGCTTGCTTGCTTGTCTGCCTCTCTGTCTGTCTGTGTGTTTGTTTGCTTGTTTGTTTGTTTGTTTGTTTGTTTGCTTGCTTGCTTGCGTGTTTTTGTTGAGCGTGCCCAGTTCGCCTCGGTTTAAAGGGACCCCACAATGTCAATTTGACACATACCCAGTAGGCTCCTAAAAGAAAGCAACAAGGGACGGTTCGGCTTTGGGTGCTCATATTCCCTGCTGAGAATCATCAAGTTGATCAGGAACCTTGGGCCAAATCCCAATTAACATATGTTCCAGGAAGTGTGCTTTCACCAGGCTGGTTTGCCTTAGAAAAAAAGGGTCTGGTGGTTGTTGACACAATTCCTGCTAAGAGAAATCCAAACACAATTCCGAGTGACTTGCGGAGAAGGGCAAGCTTAATTCAACACATCAGCTTCTGTTCGGCGATCTGGGTGAAAAAAACGGTCGCAAAAACCTCCACCCCTGCTAACAGTTTAACTTTTGGTGGTTTAATAGAAAACCCATTAGCTGGCAAAAAGTTTTAAAGTCCTAACATCCCTGGGCAAAATGCCCCAACGATAAGAGGTCGATGGGCTTTCCCTTGCCACCGCTTTCGACAACCCGTGTCCACGTGGCCGCCGGGAGGCTGGGACAGCCATCCCACCTCTTAGTCTATGCGAGTCAGGTTTGAACAGGGGTCCTTTCTGGCCCAGCCCCAAGAGACCCCCTCAGTCCCTCACAAATGAATCAAGGTATATGTATTCATGCAAACGTATACAGAATATATAGATATAATCATATATTTCCCCCTCTTGTAAACATCACCCCAAAGAGGCTCACCTTTTATTGGCCCAGCAGGTGGTGTTTGAAACCAAGGGGAGTTCAGTTGTAACCCTGCAACATGAAGTCTGAGTCACCACCGCGAGTTCTACTACCTCCAAACCGCGACCAGGGGTTGAATGGGATCTCACCGATGGTATGGGTGTGGCTCAAAATTAAACAAGAGGGGTTACGCAGATTTTGGTCCATGTTTTCACTTACCAGGGTTCCATTTTGGTACGTGTTTTTATAGCCACAGCCATATGGCCAGATGCAACGGTGCCAACCGGGCCGAAGCGCCCAGTCTCCTCGAAGTCGCCGTAGACGCCCTGCTTCGCGCCCGTCTGTTGGTCGCCCGGCTGTTGCTCCGAAGATCCGATCGGGGACATTTGGTCCTGGGTAAAAGGAAATCAAACCAGCTTCCGATCGAGTGGATTGGTCAGAAGAAGTCCAACCTGTTTGTTTACCACTAAAATGGTGCTCTCCAAAACTTTCAAGTCCAGGAACTCACCGACCGCCACTGGCCCAAGAAAACGACCTTTTGTGTCTTTGGTTGGGGGCCAAGCCGCATGCCCCGGAAGCAACTGACAGGGTTCACTGAACCAACCCATCTGATCGCCGTGACTGCCTCACTTCCAGTGGAGACATGTGGAGACTGGCATCACAGAAACTGGCCACCTAAAACCAGTTTTCCCGCCCATAAAACCAGACGGTCAACAAACAAGCCTGGGGTTGGAGAAACAAGAGGCCCCCAAGCAAAAACAAAAACATTTTTTCACAGTGTAGGTAAGCGTGGGTGAAAATACCGAAGGGTTTCCTAATTGCAGTGCCTTGCCTAGTACTAGAAGCGCTGGGTAGGCTAGTGGGCGGTCAATCCCTTGCAACCGCCTTGATAAGCCCCAGGATAAGCCAAGGAGAAGCCCTTAATAAGGCCTTAAAAAGGGGCTCATAAGGAATTGCCCCTCTCCCTATGGCCCCCCTTAGGGTCCATGATGATTCTACCAAAACCTTTTCTCCCATCTGCTTTTTTGCCCCCTTGAAAAATTGAGAACATCTGCCCAGTGACATGTTCCCTTTAAAACCAACAAGGGAAAACAAAACATATGTTTGCTCTCCAGCAAATGGAAGAACAGGTCATTCACACGTTGCACCCTGCCGAACCCACCGCGCCAAGAGGCGGGGAAAAAAACAACTAAATCACAAACATATTGTTGCTTAAAAACTGTCCAGTGATAAGTTCCCTCTAACACCAACCAGGGAAAAAAAAAGAAAAAAAACACTACTTTGTTAAAAAACAAAAACATCAACCAACATGGATGAGGCCAGTTTTC
The DNA here is from genome assembly GCA_963377175.1 of Effrenium voratum. NCBI lineage: Eukaryota > Dinophyceae > Suessiales > Symbiodiniaceae > Effrenium > Effrenium voratum. The sequence continues at coordinate 318,555 of CAUJNA010001668.1, read as the reverse complement.
AAAAAAGAAAAGAAAAACAACATCGACCAATATGGATGAGACCATTTACAAAAAAACATCGACCAACATGGATGAGGCCATTTACTAAAAAAAAACATCAACCAACATGGATGAGTCGATGAGTCCATTTTTCAAAAAAAAATCAACCAACTTGGATGAGGCCATTTTCAACAACATGGATCAGGCCCCAAAAAACACAGATTCACTCCAGCAAGCTTCGGCTTCGTTCGACTCGCCTCCACGTCCAGCCGCCGCATCTCCTCCTCCGCGGAGCGCGCGAGCTGCGGCGTCAGCAGCGGGGAGATCGCCAGGGCCGCCCCGTCGAGCCCGGCCGTGGCCTGAGAGAGCCCTGGCCCTTCGAGGACGTGGGGGCCCTGCCTGGTTTTTAGGGAATCCCCTCCTAAAAATCAAGATATATCTATATATCTATATCTATATATCTATATCTATATATCTATATATATATATACATATATGGTTTAACAAAAATGTCCTTTGGATTCCCTGTAAAAAAGCACGAAAAGCGGTTTTTAGGGAACCCCCCCCCCAAAGAAAAAACATGTTGAAAAAGTGTTGAACGAAACGTGGTTTTCCTTTAAGTTCCTTCCCTTTAGACAACAAAAGGAGCTACTTTCAGAAAGCCCTGGTTTTGCTCACCGCTTCGGGGAGTGAGAATGGCGCGATGGCCGCAATGTAGGTTCTCGGGGATTCCTTGGTTCGGATACTGAAATGGCCGATCATTCTGAATATTGGTGTGCCTGCCACCCCATGGGACCCCCAAAATGGCTTCGGTGTTCCTTCGGTCTCTCCGTAAGAAAAACCACGAACAAAGAAGGGGCGACTTTCGAGACCCTAACCCACGGCTGAATATAAGTATGGAACCCCGCACAAAAAAACGTTGCAGTTCGACCGGGCTCGGCTGGGTTCCTGGTTTCATGGGAAAATTGTGTTGTCAAGTAACACACGACCAGAGTTGCAAACATGCTTAAGCACCTCGTTAAACAACCTCCCTGCGGCTCCACTTCAAAAACTAGGTGGTGCAGAGTCATTGAAGCCCAAAAGTGACTCTTTGTGACTAAACTTGGGGTCGCTTTTCGGACCACGGGTTCAACCCCACCCATTGACCCATCACCCATGGCTTTGCTATCTATGTATACCTGGCCCTCACACCTGTAACATGTGAGCCAGCACTACTGACTGGGACAGCGGATACCCGAGATATTGCAAGTAAACCAACCCTCAACCACAAAATGATGAGTAAACCTACCCTCAACCACAAAATGGCTAAAATAACATTTATTTATCCTTTTTTTTGATTAAAACAAAAAGAAAGAAAAGACGGGGAAACATTCAATGGGCTTCCTCGACTTTCTTGGGGGGGCAATACTTAGTTCTAACTTAGACCTCGTATTTCGCCGGTGTCCGTCCCGTCCGTCCCGCCTGGTGCCACCACCCGGGCGGCACCAGCAGGGCGTCACCTCAGAGCCGAGTCTGTCGCCCCTTTTTTGGGTTGGACGCCCCAAAAAATGCCGAAAAGGGTGTCCCTGTTTGTTTGGGGGAACCAACACCAGCTGAAAAGGGTGGCCTCGAAAAAAAAAAAAAAGACATCCCCAATTTGGATGACTTGCTTTTGATACAAGCCGTATGGTTTGGTGCTTTCTGGAAGTGCAAGAGCATTCTGGCTCAGATTATTCTGCCCCAAAGTACCTTTCTAAAAGGGCGGAGACCGCGAGGACAGAAACCACTTTGCGGATGAATTCAGATCTCAATACTGATGGTAAACCGCCAATCCCGATGGTACTTGGCGCTCATTTTGTCCAACTAGAGGTTTCTCAAAATGGTGGACCCCTTTAGGGGGTTGTTTTTTCTTGCTGGTGTGATGGGAATGAGGGAATGAAGGCAGGGAATGAGGGCAGGGAATGAGGGAATGAACCGTGTTGAGATTCCCTTCAAGGAAACCAAATCGGTGCTGTTTTTTTTCTTGGGGTCATGAGCCATTTCTCACTCCCTGCCTATCACACCAGCAAGTGGTTTGTTGAGCTTCACCCAAAAAACCCTTAAAAAGGTATGGGTTTACACCAGCAAGTTGTTTGTTTGAGTTTCACCCGGAAAAACTCTTTGGGAGGGGGGTGTCTTTTTTCATGGGTTTCACCCAAAAAGAAACCCCCGTCACCACGGGACATCCGTCTCTCGATGCCGTCTCTCGATGCGACTCCCGGCCTTCTTGGAGGTGGGCCTCGTACATCGCCCGGGCCTGAAGGCTAGGAGACTTCTTGACCCGAAAACGAGAAATCGGACCCCGCCCAAAAAAGAAATCACCGGGAAGCGTTCGAATTGGTACTTCGTCGTAAGTGGCTGAGGGGGAAGGGTACGCCAGGAAAGTGGGTAGTAATCGCCTGGTTATATCACCGCCTACTTTGCTTTTTAGAGGGCTCCCCCCCCCCGAAATCCCTGATTGAATCGGGCATCGTGGGGGTTCTCAGCCCCAAGAAGCGAAAGCTTTGGGAACTCCCGCTAGCACAGCCAGCTTTCGTGATCGGACCCCGCCCAAACAAGATCTCACCGGGAACGCCCAAAACGAACCCACTACTTCAGGGGGGCGATCGGCGATCGAATTGGCACGTCAGGTAAGTGGTGAGTAAGAAAATGAAAACCAACCCACTGAACGGAGACTTCGAACCATGGCTTTTGTGGGTTATGACCACTAGGTCCTGTGGAGAGGTTAGAATAGGTACCCTTTTTGTGTAGTCTATTTTAGTGGGGGAACCCTCCTCCAAAAAAGGGGTAAAAGAGCACTACTGGGGGACCTAGACCATTTTCTTGCTCACCACTTCCCTGACGTACCGAATCGATCGCCCCGTGAAGCCCCGTGAAACAAAGTCTCACCAAGCTGAATTCCAGCAACCTGCGGTTTGCTCGAAGGCTAGACTTTCTCACATCCCCTGCTAAAAGTTTAAGTTTTAGTGGGTTACATGGAAACTACCACTAAACCCTACAAAGCTAAAAGGCTAAGGGGGTGGCTGAGAGCCACCAAGTTTCGACTCAGCGCCCTTTGCGGAAAAACTCTACGGAAAGCCACCGGATGATAGACTCTCCCATCGGCTTGTTTCTGGCCTCCGCTTGAACCATATCCAGCGCGTACAGTTGCCACTGTAGTAGGTAATTAACCAGGATTTATCTTACTTCTAGGTTTCACATCATGATTTCCCTTGGTTACCATACTGGGAACTGGAAGCACTGGGATATGCAAACAGGATTTGCCCTTGGTATCGCAGCAAATGGCAACCAGAAACCCAACTCCTGCAGAAAGAAGCCAGATGATAGCAAAACACACACGGTGGACACACACACACCAAGCAAAACAAAACCAAAACGAACGCATCTCAAACTCAAGCCCTCATGTATTTCAAAGAAGCAAGGCGTCATCAATGTCCTCCCCAGTTGTGTTGCCATGAACTTGGGAGACGACTCTGGTAACCGATTTTAGGCCCGAAGATTGGGTGGGCCAGCGCGAGTGCGGTTCCTGCATTGGCATGTCCTAAGAATTCCCCAGCCCAGCGAGTTGAGCTAAAAATACAGGCTGTTTCCCTCCGCCAACTTCAAAGAATTGTTTTCGAACATGCCAACAACTTAAATGTTTCGCCATGGGAACCTGAGCCGGAATGTATCTCGCCCCCCCCCCACTTCCCACTTGCGGGTTGATGACCAGCATACCAAAGGGGGTCTCTCTCTTAACCTCGGGGACCTCCACAACGAAAAACCAACAAAAAGCACAGCAGAAGCCCTCAGGTTTCACTGCGAAGCCTCCAACCAGCGCGCACGGTCCAGCCTGGGCCTCCGCTGCAAACCTCGGGCCACTTTGCCGATGAGTTCAGCCACCCCTTTGGTTCATGGGGGCATGGGGGAGGGAGGGGAGGGGGTGGGAGCCCAAATAAGCCCTTATGAAGCCCTGAATAAGCCCCAGTTCCTTTTGACACCAACCGGGGTAGCCAACGTCCAAACCACCAAACCAAACCACCAAGTAGGCGGGAAGCTCATGATTCGCTTCAAGAGAAACCCAAAAAAAGAAACGGCTTAGGTCCCTTTCTGTCTTTTAAGGAACAAACACATACATAAGGTTCCGGGAGTCACCAAAACGCGTCTTCTGCTGGAAGCTTCCTTGCCACAAACTCAGAGCATGGCGTTGTGCCTGCAAGCTATGCGTGACACGTGTCAGTGGCTTTGGGATTTCTCTAAAAATCCTTGGCAACATCCCCACCTAAAAAGTTTGCGAGGATACCCGCGTTGCATTCGCGCCATCGAAAAACCGACTCCATGGAACAGTGGTCATGGTTCCCTTGTTTCGGTGGTTGCCTAAGCTACCAATTGCGGGGTCCATGACTATCCCTTCTCTCCATGACAGTACCCTGACACTTGTCGAGATGCGGATTCACAGCTTGTGACCATCCCAGCGGTTCCGAGAAGCCGCAGGGTGACCATGCGCGTCTCTTTCGTTTCGGGGACCCCAAAGATGGCGGACCAGAGGCAGAGGCCCTTTCCCTGGGCACAAGTCTCTTTGAGCATTCATGGGGTTGACCACACCGCGGGGTTCCAAAATAGTGAAGAAAACAAGTTGGGTCGAAGCTATATTGGTGGCTCGCCATCTTTTGAGTTCGTGATCCCCGTTTTTGTGGGTCAAAGGGGAAAAAGTCAACAGGATGATGTTTAAACAATTGTTGAACCTCAAGCATCATTGACCCTCCATTGGAGTGGTCTGGATCTCCGTAAGAAGGGTTTTGGACATAGGAGGCTCTGTTTGAGATGCCAAGCTGCTGGGGGGAAGTATGAAGTTAGACCCAACAGAATTGGGTTTGGGTCATTCCATTTTTGACCCGCACCCATTTCTTTAACCCTTTGACTGGCCCTTCTGCTGAAGCACCCTGGAAGAAATAAACACATGTCCAGCAGTGCTAGATTCCCCTGAAACTAACATGGAACAAACAAAAATACGTTAGTTTCGGCCCTTTATTTAGTTTTACGCCCTTCCCTAGTTTTAGGACTAACCCCGGAGAACCTAACACGGGACAAAAACAAAAACAATAAAACTGTTCAGCAAATCTCAAATGCCCAGTGACCATGGGAGTGACCATGGGGAAAGAAAAGGGAATCCTTTTTGGGTTGATTGACTTTATGGGGGAACCCTTCCCCCAAAAAAAAATGTGCACAAAGGGCACCACTGGGCAACTGGGAAATGGACCGCCGGGCCCCAACCACTCGCCAGCCTTTCCAGCTCCCCGCTCGCTCGGCCCCTCAGCTCAAGCCAAGCGGCAGGTCCAGGGGCGACACGGCACAGCCCAGCTGGCCCTGGAAGGCGCCTAAGCCCTCCGCGCCTGAAAAACACAGATGGTCATGGGTCAAAAGCAAAATCGTACCCCCATTCAACATCCCAATCCCCACTAAAATAGACTAAAATGATGGGTCAAAAGAATCGTACCGCCATTCAACATCCCAATCCCCACTAAAATAGACTAAAATGATGGGTCAAAAGAATCGTACCGCCATTCAACATCCCAATCCAACCACTAAAATAGGTTCTAAAATGGGTAATACACCTACCCCCAAATGGTACCATTGGTTTTGACCCACAGCCAGATCTGTCTGACCTTCCGATCGAGGAAGCGGATGGGCCAACAAAGGCGCAACCGCACTTTTCGAGCTGTACCCTTCCCATTATCTTCAGGCATCATTCTCTTCAAAGAATGGGCCACCTGGAAAATGTGTAATTTCCAAAGAGAACGATGGGGGAAGAGAATGGGGGATCAAACCTTCAAGCTTGTTTGTGTACCGCTAACATGGTCCAAAGCCCAAAAGTTTGCAGCGCAAGCACTGCAGAAGAAATCCTTGTATAAGATGTTGAGGGTGCAGGATTTCGTGCATCCACAGTTCGATAGTGGCTTGCTTGATTTAGGGGGGGGGCTGTCAGTGGGTGGGAGGGTGAGTTGCCCTCAAACGAAAAGGAACCACACCGATTTCCCCAAAATCATCTACTGAAACTTTGAAGCAAAGCGGAATAGCGGAAATGGGATCTGACAACGGACAGCCCAGAAACCCATCGGAGAAGGAAAGTCTTCATGGACTTTATACACTGCGCGCGCGGTTCAAGAAATCGGTTGGCTGAGGCGGGAGGCTGAATTTCTTAGCCTCCATCTCGTCTTTAAAAGGGCGGGGGTTCACCCCTCTGGAGCGAAGGGAGCTGGCTTTCTTGTCCAATTTCCTGTCCTGTGCTGAGAAATTCTGGGGCTCAGTTCCTTAGCGGCCTGTGCGGGTCATAAACAATTCCTTTGCTAAGAAATTCAGCGGCTGAATTTCTTAGCGGCCTTTTCGGGTGATGAAGGACTCCTTTGTCGAGAAATTCAGGGGCTGAAATTCTCAGCGGGCTTTTCAGGTGACGAAGAACTCCTTTGCTGAAGATACACGCCCTGGGAAATGAAGATGACACCACTGCACCAAAGGCCTAGGAAATTGAGCCCCTGGATTTCTTGGCAAAGGAGTCCTTCATCACCTGAAAAGCCCGCTCCTGGATTTCTTAGCGGGCACTTCCCTGATGGTCAAAAATGCTCTCTGTATGGCACAAGTTTGCTCAGAAATTGGACGAAAATTCAGGGGGGCTTCAATCTCTTAGAAGCAAATGCAGTTGCAACCTACTTGATTTGGCAAGCTCAGCACCTAAGATACCCTATGATGATTCCCCCGTACCTGCGGTTTCAAAGCGCTGCGAAATGGACTTCCTGCGTCCAACAAATTCTCTCCATGCTTCGATGGCGTCGCTTGCCCCGCGCCTAGCTGGAAGAGCCGGATTTTGGAAGGAACCGGTGCGTGTCATTTGGCCAAATCGTACCCCCCGGTGAACATCCCAATCCCCGCTAAAATGGACTAAAATGGGTGGTGAACTCACCTACCAACCAAAATGGTACCATTGGTTTTGACCCACAGCCATTTGGGCTTCGTGGAGAGGTTTCATGGTGGAACAACCTCGCGGAAGTGGACTCGACCAGAGAGTGCAAGGCGGTCTGCCATGTGTCATTTGGGGTCTGCAGCTCTTGGACTTTGGTGCCAAGTTTGGAAAATGGGCGGGGGGCCGTTGTCCAATCTGAAAACTTGTAGAAATGCAAAAACACTGGCATGCCCAAATGAGTCTGGTTCTTGTTGGCGTTGGTACCCTTCTGGGTTGTGAAAGGACACCCAAACAAGCCACCCATTTGACTTGCCAGGGAATGAGAAATGGGATGACCCCTTTAACTTCCATCCCCTATGGATCCCCTCTGGTTTCATTTAAGGGAATCCCACGGTTCATTCCCACAACCCGGTCTCGGTCATTCACTGAGCACCTGCCATTGACTCCCACACCCGCGTTTGAAACAACTCAAAGGCCTACGGGACCCAATTGATGCCGCGGGTTTGTTGGGTGTCGACACACTGTCAGAACTGCTGTCAGAACTGGAGGGCACTAATTTGGAAGAGAGGATTCAAATGAATGTTGTTCAACATACCCAAAAAGACACAAACCTCCATGCCCGCCGGAAAAGACATCCTGAGCACTAACTTGAAGGGCAACTTGGGCAGAGGAATCCCATAATTGTTCGGCTTGGCAAAGCTCCGGCGAGTGATGACACCCTGCAAAGCCAAAAATTGAACTCTTGGCTTTGTTTGGTAAAACCCATCTAGGTCCTCCAGTACAGAGGTTAGAATGAGTTGGTACCAACTTCTATTTTCGTAGGGCAAACCCTCTCAACCCGAAAAGAAACGGTAAAAGGGCACCTAGCTGGGGGCCCTAGCCCTAGGAAAGCCCTGCAGCATTTCAGTCACTGGAAGCTGCAAGCTCCGGCGTCCGGCCTGGCGGCAGCAGGCGCACGTCCAGGTGGCCCGACAGCAGCAGGAGGCACTGCCCGTAGATCACGACGTCCCGCCGCAGCAAGGAGTCCGCGCCTTTGGGATCCGATAGCCCGGGGATCGAGGGATCCGGATCGGCGGCGAGCGGAAGGAGCGCACCCTGCAAAAACGAAAACACCTATCACACTCCCCAAGCTCAGCCTGAACTCTCAAACCAGCTCGCACTAAACCAACCGTTTTTTTCCACAACTGGGCGGTTGGCTTCCTGATGCTTTCCCGCCGGAATGGGGTGTAATGTTGAGAAACGCCCCGGGCAGCCAGGTCTTGCCGGTTTGGGCTGTTCAAAATGGAGGGTTGGCCGATCCTCATCAATCCCAAAAGGGGACCCTTCAGTTCCTTGCGTAACCTCTTGGATAAGGATCTTGCGGATTACCTTTGAACAGCCCAGAGGATCCTTGGGGCATTTCTGTTGTTCAACCAAAGGACATGGAACCCACCTAGGTCCTCCAGTAGACAGGTTAGAATAAGGGTACCATTTTTCTGTAGTCTATTTTGGTAGGGGAACCCTCCCCCAACAAAGATGCGGTAAAAGGGCACAACTGGGGGACCTAGCCAAAAGAGAGCCATGTGAAAGGAACATAGTCTTCCAGGTCTTACCGGCTCGGCCCCTTTTCGCGACCAAAGACATTTTCGCCTGGGCCCAGCAAGGCGAAGCAGAAGCGCTCTGGCGGGCGCAGCTGCGGCGGCACCAGGTCCTGCAACAGGTCGCCTCGGGAGATGCTGGGCGATGGGTCGGTCAAGTCACTGGCTGCCGTCCTCGTGTTGTGTTTCTTCACCGACGAGTGTTTAGCATGTCCTCAAAATGTCAAAAAGTCAAAAACAGTCACTGGTGTTCTAGAAAGACGGATCCCCAGAAAGGATGGTTGGAAGTGCCATACCTCACAAGCAGATGAAGAGTCTGGGCGCCAAGAAACCAAGTCACTGATGGCTGCCGTGTTTTGGGAATGTCCTCAAACCGGTTCTTCATTGGAAGGCACCCCGACGGTCTCTGGTGGTTGATTCCAATCATTATTTTCCAACCATCGTTCTTTTGAACAAGACGGGTTGACTTGGGTGTCTGGAGGTGTTCTATCAACAAGGATGCCTAGAAAGAATGGGGAAGCCCCTAGAAGGTCACTGGGGACGGCATTGCTGCCATCACTCCAAATCAGATGGAAAAAAATGAGCCGGAGGTAGAAATGTTGATCAAGCGAGAGGGCTTCCTAACGGGTCCTGTACTTTAAAGCCCTCTGCAACGAGTTGTCCTCTCACAATGGGCTTTCACGGGCCCGAAGGTTCGAATCTTTAAAAAAGCGCCGCAGGCCTTAGGGTGAGCCTTATCCATTTCTCGGTGCGCAAAACATGGCGATATGGCCATGGGTCAAAATCCAAATCGGTTAGCCCCAGTGAACATCCCACTCCAACCACTAGGTTCTAAAATGGGTGGTGCACCTACCCCAAAATGGTACCATTGATTTTGACCGACAGCAATATTTAAACGGGCCCGCCCCCCACCATAGCAAGCAACCGAACCAACCTGTTTGGCCTGTGCCCTTAACCACGTGGCCACTTCTTGGCTCCAGTGACAGGGTTCCCTATCATCAGCAAGGAGAGTCACTTTAAATTGGCAACCAGAAGGCGAATAGAATCACAAGCAAAATATGGGTGCATTTTCCTTTAAGGGGACCCCCCAAAGGTGGTTTCTGTTTGGTTTCCCTTTCAAGCCGCCAAACAGGCGGTGGCTTGGATTTGTGGTTTGGTGCGTCAGGGTGGTTTCAGGGGTGGCTTCAGGGGTTCGAATCACGAAACCCACCAACCCAACCAGTGAGAGAATTTTTCCAGTGTTGATTCCAACCATTCTTTTCAACCATCGTTATTTTCCAAAAACCGGATCCGTTTTATTGGGTTTTTTGGAGGTTTTCTGGAAAGAGCTGGATCCCTGGAAAGAATGGTTGGAAGCCCATTCTATGGAGTCACTGGGGACGGGATTGCACTCGAAATCAGATGAAAACATGAGCCGGAGGCAGAAATTTTGATCAAGCAAGAGGGCTTCCTAAACGGGTCCTGTAGTACTTTCAGCGCTCTTCAACGAGTGGTTTGGCGTGTCCTTTATAAGAGAATCCCCCAAAAAACGGCTCATTCCAACTCATTCCCTAGAAATACAACCTAGAGTATAAAAGTGATAGACTACGTGAGATCCTTCATAGGGAAATGCAACCTTCATTTGCAAGGCCCTAGAAATATAGGGACCCCCTGAGCTTCGCGTCTATCGCTTTCGACCGAGCCGCTGCTGGGCTGCGGTACGGAGAGGTAGCCTTGCACCTCAGTGACCGGGCACCAGGCAGCTTCCCTCGAGCGGTGGCGTGGGCTGTCCGGTGGGCGGACCCCCAGAGCTACTTGCTTTCTTTACCTCAGTTGCCCAAAGGGTCCAGAACTAAAGGTGATCACCTTTTGGCACCTCTACTGAAAATGGGCCAAAATAGGAAAACCAAAAGGTCGAAAGGTCGGCTTTGGACAACTGAGTTACTTTTAGCGGTTGAATACGGAAACCCAAGCACTAAACCAACTGAACGGACCCTTTTTTGCTATCTTCTTTGTTCACTTTTAGTGGGTTAAATACGGAAGCAAAAACCTACTCAACTATCTAGGGCTGTCCATTCTCTGATCCCCTGCTAACTGCTTGATTGGGCTGTCCGTGTTCTGTTCCCCTGCTAACTAAACAAAATCAACTTTTAGTTGGATAAAATACGGAAACCCAACCACTAAACCGACTAAAGACATCCAAATGCATAAGGAACCGGATGGCCGGGAACCACCAAGCAAAAGTAACTGATTAGTGACGAAATCTAAAAACAAAAATCAACACCTCTCAAGAAGGAATTCAAATCCAAATCCAATCCACCAATCCAAACCTCCCAAGGGTTTCCTGAATGTTGGCTTTGCTCTGTTGGAAGGACCTTCCCTATCAGGGGTTTATATTAGGACATCAATTTAAGGGGTCCTCTAGGGGTCTGTGGTAATTCTGCAAGTGCTTTTCTGGGTTTCAGTTCCCCAATTTTATGTCCAAACCGTATAGATACATGGGTGTGTCTTGAAATGGGAATCCCCAAGCTGGTGGTTGTCCTTGTACTTTGCTTTGCACTGACCCGAAAAAGGGGTCCCGAGCCTCAAAAAACGACACACCCATATATGGGTGTGCCGTTTTTTTGAGGCTCGGTACCCCGTTCTTGTGGTGGGAAAGGGACACCAAAAGGAAAATCCACCATTTTGGCGTTCCACCCCCAAAAAAAAACGATCTGGCGTCCCCCCCCCCAAAAAAATAAAAGAAAAGAAAAAAAGACGAGCCACCCCTTTTTTGTTGCACATGGACCAACCCATACCCCACCCCAACGACGTCTCTCATCCCCCCCGATTCCGCGCCGGAGGGCGTCCATGCTGCGCAGCAGCCGCGGGCTAACGGCTCGGAAGGCGGCGGCGCCTCGGGCCTCGGAGGCAACTGATCGAGCTGATTCCGCTAGGTCCTCAGTTGCCCAAAGGGCCCAGTTGCCCAAAGGCGATCACCTTTTGGGACCTTTTTCCTCAAATTGGACCAGGAAAGCCAAAAGGTTGAAAGGTCGGGTTTGGGCAACTGAGCCTCCAGTAGAGAGGTTAGAATAAGTTGGTACCCGATTTTTTTCGGTTTTGTCTGTTTTAGTAGCGGAACCCTCCCCAAAAAAGGGTACAAGGGCCCTACTAGTCCAGTCCAATTCTTTTCAACCGTCGTTCTTTCCAAAAACCGGATCCGATTTTTTCCCCCGGGTTTTGGGAGGTTTCCTAGAAAGATCCGGATCCCTGGAAAGGTTGGAAGCTACCCCCAGAGCTCAGTCCGGACTTGCAGCCCTCAGCCTTCGTGGCCTTAGACTTGCTCAGAAGTTTGGCCAGGTCTTCAGGTCCTGAAAGCTGAGTGTAAGATGTAGTTGACGTTGGAAGGGGAGTTTAGCGGTTAAGTGGGGATTTCAACCACTAAACCACAATATGCAAAAATGCATTCTTTTTCCCAACGGCAACCAAGAAGCTGAGTGCAGTGCTCAAGACACATGGCTTTTGGTATCTGTTTCTTGCAGCTTCCCGACCTAAAAATTAGAACGGAGCCCAAGAAAGGAAAACCCAAAACAGCCAGCAGGGCAGCGAAACACCTTGGCGCTTTGATCCGCTTTTTGCAGCCCGCATTTGGCAGAGGCAAGATCAGCCAGAAACTGGCAAGGCCATGTAAGCCACAGAGGCTATAGGGAGCTGTGCCATGCTTTGTGTGTCAAAAAGACTTGTTGCAGCCCCCGGCCGAAAATGGGCAGAGCCAAAGCAAACCAAAACAAAAACTAAAAGATTGCCAACAACAGTGAAGTGGATCAAAATGAGCCTTTTTTGGTGACACAAGGAAAGCACCCCCAAAAAAGTGTGTGCTCTCCACCTCAACGAGTTCAAAAGGACCCAAGCCAGAAGGGAGCCAAGCCAGTATCCAAACTTTGCTGAGGGAGCTAAGGAACCACCCGATAAGGACATGGGAGAATGGGGTCGGTGAGTTGATTGTTCTAACCCAGCGTGTTGGGACGGCCATGGTTCGCCCGTTTCAAATAGAGGCTGTTGGTCAAATGCAAACCATGGCCGTAAAGCCAGCATGTGGCTCTTTTCACCTGGAAGGAGTGGGGAACCTGAACGGGACAATGTCAGTTTCCCTCACCAATGTCAGGCTCACATGTCAGCACCCACGGAGCCAGGGTGCTTTTGGTACAACATATGAAAAAACGCCAAGATCAAGCTAGCCACGCCCGTTTACTGGTTGATTCCAATCCATCGCCATTACTTTACTCTTGGGGGATTCGCAGAGAGTGGGATTTCCCAGCCAGTGCTTAAAAGCGTTCCCGGCAATAATTGGTTCCTTTGTCGCCTCAACATAGCTAGTATTTGAACCTCTCCCACAAACAAGCCAAAAAGAACCAAAAATGGTAACTGGCTGCCCTGATCATTTGTTGATGTGGTTTCATAGGGTGTGGGATTCCCGTACCTATTCCCAACGTTGCAGATGTACAAAATAGATAATTTGCAATTCTATAGCCCATCCCTATGGCTACTTGGTTTGACTTCCTTAACTCACAGCAAACAACAAAGGCCAACAACAAGCCCGTGGACGGGAAGACGGCGTCCCTCATCAAACCCTGGCCCAAAGCTCAAATGGGTGTGTCTTTGTTTGCGTGGCCCCTCTTTTGTGGTTTTGCAGGGAACCCACAGGAAAACACCAAACCATTTGTTTGTTTTACAGGGAAGCCTACACGAAAACACCAAACCATTTGCTTGTTTTAAAGGACACCCACAGGAAAGCCCGCCATTTGGGGGGGGTTCCCCCCAAAAAAGAAACCGGTCACCCCGGTCACCCTTTAGCCCATGGTTTGCCTGGTAGGCGCCGATTACGATGGGCGTGGCCGGGCTTTGCAGGCTGTACCGCAGGAACCGCGGCGCGGCGCGGGTGGCGCCGCCTCCCCGAAGCATCGAGCCGAGGCGTCGAATCGGACGCGCCTCGAAACGGAAAAAGCGGGTGACCCAAAATGGTGGGGTGCCCCTGCAAGAAAACAGGAATGGGGTTGACGCTGTTTATGGTGGGGATGCCATCAAGCAAAAAGGGATGTGAAGGGCGTCACTGAACAACTGGATCTCCAAAAAAAGAGAGAAAAGAAACAGGGCTGTGGGAAATGGAATCCACTGCTGCGATACAGCAGAAAGGGCCTAACCCCAAAGACGAACCCCCCAGTTAAAGGGGGAGATTCCCTTGTATCACAGAAGTGGGGATAAACCCCTTGATCCCCACAACCCTGATAAGTATTGGATTGGCCAAGCAAAAAGCAGCCAGCAAAATGATATTGTACCAAGATGGTGAAGGGAAAAGTCGGCCAAAAAAAGGGATATGCTCTTGGTATTTGGGGAACTCTTTTGGCCTATGTAGCATGGGTTGCAGTGCAATCCGTGCCGAAATCCATTTGGGGCATCCTCCCACCAACGAAGGCAGAAGTGCAATGCCTCCAACTTGAGCTTCCCAAAGGCACACAGTGCCTCAAAGCCCATTGTTTGGCTCTTCCAAACATCCAGCATGGGACCTGCAAACGGGGGTTCTTCGACTACAGGGCTGTGGGAAATGACCTCTGCGATACAGAAAGGGCCTAACCCCAAAGACGAACACCCCAGTAAAAGGGGGAGATGCCCAAGAGTATCACAGAAGTGGTTGGATAGAACGCGAGTGATCCACCACAACCCTGCCCCTGCCCCTTGGTTCCGTGTTTCAGGGGGCTGAAATCTAGGCCAAGGACCCCGACCCACGGCGAAAACGACGAAGAAATTCTTCCCCGCCTAGTTCTTCGGTGGCCTTGGAGAAAATGTCGGGTAGGACTTCCATCGGATGAGTTTTATGGAGAAAATGAGAACATGGGTCCCGTAGTGATAAATCGATTCCCCTTCAGACCGCTGCTGGAACCAAAATGAGAACATATGTCCCGTAGTGACAAATCGATTCCCCTTAAAGGCAACAAGGAAGAATACCAAGTATGCTTAAGCAAGTGGAAGACATGATTAGACCAATCGGCCCAGTTGTAGAATGCATAAATATAATTTCTATTGTTTGGTTCCCCTTTGAGCCACTGGTAAAATATAAAATGTATCCTAAGTCTACCCCAGAAGAGAAGGTTGCTCACAAAAAAACCTGCCGGCGGGACGCTTCGTTGGTGCCTTTCTCCCGAGCTCCAACTCGGAACGGGGCTATCGCATCCGACGCCGAAAGATCAGCTTGGACAAGGACCTAAAACCAGCTTTCATGGGGGCTGGGGGGAGGGAGGGGGAGGGATCCCAAATAAGCCAGTATTAAGCCCTTAATAAGGCCTTATTTAGGGCCTATTTGGGCTCCCTCCCCCTCCCCTCCCTCCCCCAGCCCCCATGAAGCTACTGAACCCTACAGTTGCGCGTTCACCCCGCCAGTCACGACCATTTCCTTGTTAGAAATGAGAGGCGCTGGAAAAGAACAAAACGCACGGTAAGTTGTGCAGATGCCATGACTCACGGACCAAACTTCGGTTCTCCCAACCTGTCAGGGACCTGCCTGTGTAAGGGTCAGGTCACAGTCTCACCCACTCAGACTTACAGGTCTGCACTTTCGGCTTGACCCCCCCCCTTGTCGTACCTGTTAGTCCGACATCCTTCTCTTCAAAATCTGGGCCAAAGGTTTTCGAATTAGACCATCACACGTCTTCATGGGGGCTGGGGGGGGGAGGGAGGGGAGGGGGAGGGATCCCAAATGAGCCCTTATTAAGCCCTTAATAAGGCCTTTTTTAGGAAATATTTGGGCTCTCCCCTCCCTCCCCCCCAGCCCATCTTGGTTGAGAATGGAAAGAGAACCGGGGACAACCCATACGCAAAGCGACGACTTCCAGTTGCCTGTTAAACATATATTTGCATCCATTCCTCGAAAGAACCATTGAGAATGCAACTTGAACCATTTGGGGTCATGATGAGACCGTTTCTGCTAAAGTCAGATTCTGGTTGATGGTTTCCTTTTCACCTACTTGGGGGGGCTGTGTGTGACTTTGATACTACTTAGCAGAAGAATGGGGCCAGACCTTGGCGGTTGCCACTTGTATAAGGGTACATACTGCGTTCCAAGCCTATATCAGATTCTTGGTATGTAAAAGCAGTTCCTTCAAAAAGCCATTGGTTAGTTCCTGAGTGGATTGGCCACCACATGGTTCAAACCCGGAAAGTGACCGGAACGGAACTCAGGGAGTGAGTTGGGAATGCCAACTTGAACCAAGTCAGACATTGGTTGGTGGGTTTGCTTTAACTTGCCATTTGGGGGGAGACCTTCAGGGAAGAATGGGGGCGAGACCAAACGGTTCCAAACCAACCCATATCTTTGACACAACCCATACTGCGGATGGACGAAATCCAGCACCACCTAAGAAACCCTGGTTTCTGATGATTCCCCCTGAAAATAAACCCAGCATTTGTAGGCATTTATCGGGGGGAATCCTCAGACACCAGCGTTTCTCAGGTGGCGCGAACTGGACTTTTTCGTCCATCCGCAGAATTTTCGCAACCGGTGACCTCCAAACTCCGGTGACCTCCGCTCAGTCCCATCGGGTCCCATCGGGTCCCATCGGGTGCCCCTCCGCTCCGGGCTCCCGCGCCAGGCGGCAGCGCCACTGCACGGAGGCCACCACCTCCGCCAGCGGCTGCATCCGCGCCAAGGGCCGGCCCTGGATCGATCCCCAGCGATCCCCATGGCCCGTTCTCAGGGATCGTTTTACCTATAGGTGTAAAGAGGAACATGGGCTAGTTACTTCCATTTGCTTAAGCACTTTTTTGTTTTTTTGAAAAACTATTTTCCCAGTTTTCCGAGCCCTGCCAAAAAGACACCCTTCGCAATGTGTTTGGGATTTTTAAGGCTGGGTTCCCTCGGTTACCTTTGCAGGAAAGCCAGGTGATCAGGGCGGAACGCTAAGACTATCCCTATCCCCTACTAGCCATTTATGTACTGTACGGGTTCGGAGGTGGCTCGGAAGGAATTGCTGCGTGTGGGCCGTGCGGACGGCTTCCGCCTTGCATGGAGTTCATTTTGGGGTTTCTCAAAATGGCTGTCTCTTTTTGATGCACCCCTTGTTTTTTGGTCTTGAAAGGAAAACCGCAATCTTGTTGGGTGGCCCGGGTCAGTGTCGGCCTCAAGTTGAGGGGCTAAATTGGAGGTGCGCAACAAAACAAACACCAAACCTCCCATCCCCTTTTGATTTTCTTTAGGGGAACATAGAAAGAATGGGCTTGTTAGCACCTAGCATGCCTCTCCAAGGAAAAAAGTGCCCATGGCAAACATGGGCCACCGTTTTGGTTGGCTGATTCCAACGGAAGACCGTTCCCCAAAGAATGAAACTCGAAAAGGACCTTTTTGGTTGGCAGATAAAAAAAATAAATAAAAAATGTCCAAAACGCGCAAGTGCCTTTTTGGTGAGTTGACAAAGGAAACCCTTCATTGCTCTGACCAACCAGACTCCGACAACGCTGACGCCGATGACGCCGATGCCGACACCAACGCCGATTACGAGAACCACAGGAGCAAGAACAAGCACGACCATATAGATTCAAGGGTTACCGGTTTGGGGCCCAAAAGGAAACAACAAACCGTCCAAGTGCGCTGCTCGCACATTTTCACGCTTGAACAGCCACACTGCGGATGCAATGGATGTAAAACCCCATACTGACCGATCAAATTCTTCACCCCCCTCTGCGTGTTAAAGGGGCCTTTCACAAAGCAGCCAAACAGTAACACAACAGAGGGAGAAGGTCAGGGGAACCATTGTTACATGCAGACCATGACAGTTGCGCTTTCAGCGCCACTGCCACGTCGAATAGCTACCGCTACTGTTGTCCCATCCGCCCCATCCGGACCAATTCTGCCAGCTGCCTTGGCTCCAATGCTCACCCTCGCGGGCGGCGGGAGCACGTGTCTCGGCATAGCGAGCGGCATTGCGAGCAAGGTGTTTGCTGCTCTCGTTCCTCGAAAATTCGATCGAGTTACGTGCATACCGCTCATTCTGGCTGAAAATCCAGTCCATCTCGTGGCGGAGGTCGTCCAACGTGTTGCTTCGCAGATGGATGATACCATTCCAACAACCAATGCTGCGAGGCTTGTCTTGCTCAAAGACCACGTTGATGAAAGCTCTTGGGCTGTAAGGCATCCCTTGGAACATAATGATCCAGCGAGAGGAAAGCGCATCTTGAAGTTCGTTGGGCAAGAACTCCAACTCTGTCTTGATATACGCGAGCCTTGCGATTCGCGACTCCGAAGTTGATCCAAGGCCAACTCCCAGAGTGCGCTGGGCTTGCGACTGCTTTGGAGCAGCCAAGACGAGATTTGCGCTCAACCCCATGCGGAGCATGTCCGCCTCCCGACGGCCCACCTCAAGCATACGAACCCTGTATTGAAGGTCGAGTTCATAGCGATCAAGCAGAGAGTGATAGCCGTTCTTCAGGGCGGACTTGTGCTTCTTCCGTGTCTCCTGAATAACAGCACTGTCCGGGGAGTTCAAGCCACGAATGATGCTGCTACGATCCTCCTCGCGGAGGTCAAATGTTCCCACAGATGCCAGGACCTGAGCTGTGACGTGGGTGCTGAGGCCCATCTTCTTCAGCAGATTGGAACGCTGCACAATGTAATTCTTCTGCTGCTCTTTCAGCAGGCGAGGATTGAGGGGAGACAACTGCCCACATGATGAGCAGTGGACCTGCCCCTCGAATACACTGTTGTTGCAAACCGGGCACGTGGCGACGTTCAGCTCAACGTTCTCCATTGGGTTGAAAGTCTTCTGTCTCTTCGCTTCCCCTTGCGGGGCGCGAGGAGAGGCCACGTTTGTGCGCGTTGTAGCAATACGTTCCAGCGCTGTTGAACGATCATCAACCACGGCTTGGTCGCGCTTCATCCCCTGGGGTTCATCCTCAGTCGCCTCAGCTGGTGCACCTGCATCCGATTGCTCGGAGCGAGTGTACCATACATCGCCATTTGTAGCGTCCAATACAGAAATAATCGTGTAGTTGGGCACCTTGTCGCGCGTAAGGACGCCGTCGCTCTCCGTCTTGAAAAAGCAAAGCCCTGCGCGAATGGCCATCCTGAGGTCGATCTGTATCTCCAGGGGTTTGTTCGCACGTACACCTGAGATGTAATTTTCGTTCGTGCTTGGGATGTCAGCGAAGAAAACGTGAGGTCTGCCTGTCTCGTGCTGGTCCCCTCCTCCTGGAAGCAGTCCGTTCCGCATGATGTTAGCGAAGTTACGCTTATCAGTGCGGTGATAAAGCACCGTAGGAGGGCTGCTGCAAACGTTCCAGCCAGACCAGCGCCCGAGGTCAGTCCCCGGGTTCACGTACCACTCCTTCGCGATGCCGGAGTCGTCGATCTGGAGCCAGTCCTCATGGCCTTGAGAGGCCTTCAGCTTGAAAAGCCAATGAGAACATGGGACGTCTCCGCACCGGCTTGCGTCTGGGCAACCAAGCCCAATGAACCTCTGCTTTTTGTCCAGCTTGAAGATGTCCATGATATTCTGAATATTCCATGGAATGGGATGTCGCAGCTCCTTGCGAAGCGCGAGTCCCAGGTCTTCGAGGTCCATGTAGCCGTCCTCATCCATCACGTACCCGCATCCTTCTGTTCCACGACCACGGAGGATCTTGTGAGATGCACGTCAGGGAACTGTGGTACTCGTTACTGATTCTCCTGACGGAAGGGTCGTAATCGAAAGAGGGCTGCTTGATGATGTCGAGTCTCTTGGGGCCCTCACCGTAGTCGACATACTTCACGCCATCATGAATGCTATACACCCAGCAGTCATAGTGGCCCCCAGTCACGCTCCTCCCGTAGGAGTCGAGTGGTACCGGCCTGCTCGCCGCCTCGTCCCTCTGTGCCACCGCAGCCGCTTTTGCACCGGCTTGCGCCGGGCGAACACTTTCGGAAACATCTGCACCGGAAGGCTCACCTGAAGTTGCAAACTCGGCTGGGTTGACGGGGGCGAAATCGAGAGGCTGCCGGACTTCCACTTCTTCACGGGTGAAAGGGAGCCCGATCATCTCTGACAAAGAAACACCGCACTTCGTTAGCGTCTCCTTGCAGTACGCGAGAACCTCAACGTTGACTGTGCAATCTTCTTGGTGGCGCACCTCGAGCACATCGATCGGACGCATGGTGCAATCATGCGAACGTGTCAGCTCGGCTACGCTGCCCATTGCGGGGCGCAAGATAGAAAGCATATACAACATGTGATGGGTTCCGCGCATGAACTGGACGGTCTTCGTGATGTTGTCGTCACTGAAGCACATATGATACCTGTCCAGCAAATCGATGGTCTCAACAAAGGGTGTAGCATCTACGTACACAAACATATGATTGGGGTCGCCGATGATGTAATCCCGGACTTCCGTCATGAAACGGTCCCAAATCATAGAGAAGCCGTAGAGATAGCTTTTCGCGCCGGTCATGACTCCAAGGCATGCGCAGCCCTTGCGGGCCGCGAAGTCCCTGGTCCAAGCCAGGTGCCGTTTGGAGTCAGCAAGAAGTTGACCGAACTCGCCGGTGGGGGCATCAAATGGATATGTACCAGTGGGCTCGAGGCCGTCCTTCCCAACGAGCTCGTTGCCATTCCAGTAAATCATCGGAATGATGGTGGCTGCTGGGTAGTCGGTACGCACCTCGTCGATGAGGGCGGCCAACCGCTTGCACAGCTGTTGTAAGCCCTTGCCCCAAAGCATTTCTGACCTCCATGCACCGACACGCGCCGGGCGAGAAGCATCCAAACGCTCCGCAAAGTCATACTTGCGAAGCTTTTTCTTCTTGCCCGAAACCATGGACAGTCCTGAATCAGCGACAGTCACATAGATAAGGAGGTCGCGATCTGGTACACGTGGGGCCTGCACAACCTTCAAGTAAGGTTCGCTTATAGTTAACAGGGGTGTAAGCAACTGCAGGAAGTGCGGCTGGTCCTGCACCCATGTATGGATAAGCGACTGTGCAGAGGTCGTCTCCAGGAGGCCCTTGACCGTGGCGGCGAGGTTAGCGTCGTATTTGCCGTTCGTGCATACCGATGTGGTAGCGACATTCTCCATCCACCTCCTCCATGCCGGATCGCAATCCCTCGCGGGATGCGCCATAGCCGTTGCGCCGCTCATTGCGAAAAAGATGCAGCACAATCACTCGAAAGCAACGGCTGCATGGTGGCATGTTCGGAAAATGCATTGTGAACGGCATCAGTGTAAACGTACGTGTATCCCTCGGCTTCCTTCAAGTGAGTGCCACGGCTTTCATCATGCTCGTGAGAACCATCACACTTGAAGTACTCAACAACGGAAATAGTGGGCATATTACTGGCAACGACCCATTGCTTTTTCATTGGTTTTCCATTTCTCCCTTTAATGCCGATTTTGCAACCATGGAATTCATACTTGTTCATCTTGTACTTAGTCAAGAAACTCCATAGTTCGGGCCATTTCCAATAACGACACGCCTTGGGGAGTTCGAAGGCAACTCTAACGTCATCAGAATAGACATCATTGAGAATGCGTTTGAACCCTCTCAACAGTGATCGGAATTGCTTGATGTGGCCCTCAATCTTGGCGGCACCTTTGGGAGTTTGCTGGTTGACATAACCCCACGGGCAACCTCCAGTGCATGGCAACGAAACATAGAACATGATTGCACCCTTAGGATTCTTGCTCCTGAATTCGGCGATTTCACGGCCTAACCACTGCCTGCACGTATCGGAGCACCCGTCTTCGGCTTCAGTTACCCGAATGACACGGCAACCTTTTGAAGAGTCTCTTGATTCGCCCAACCGTGAGGTCGTCGAACAACAGAATTCAATAAGGAGGCGCTTGGGCTGAACGTTGCATAACGCAGCGATCTGCCCCCCCTGATTACTAACTTCTCCGGCCTTGGCGCATGGAGGGAGCAGCAAACTGGTGGCACAGGCTCGCGCCTGGCGATTGGGGGAGATACCGATCAGCTCAAGTGCATGATGCCACACTGGGGTGCTGTCAAACGCCTTGGTCAAGATGTCTGCAGCTTGGAGGGTAGTGTCAACATTGATTAGTTCGAACTGCCTGTTCACGAATTGCTCCTGGAGCCATCTAAAGCTAATGCGTTGGGTCCTATCCGTGTGCCTTAGCTTCTGTGAGTGTCCCTGCTGCAGGATAGTGATCGTGGCCTGATTGTCTTCCATCAGCTTAACTTTCCACTTATCACTGAGATGCACAGTTAGGGCATTGATGTTCGCTACACTTGTGCCCGCATCAACATTTCCGTACCGAATTTCATCCAACTCGGGATCAATGCGAGCAACAATGCCATCGGGCACATCAAGGGAGGCTTTTCCGGCCTTTTGAGCATACCCATGTGCTTCTTTCCCAAACAGGCTGAGCTGACAGAAAAGCGACAGCGTCGGCAATCCCTCTGCTCTGAGCGCCTGGTTCGCAGCGATGACCTCGGCTTCAGTCGAGCTTGTTGCGGTCGCTGTCTGCTTCCTACTGAAGGCATTCAGTGGGTAGTACGTGTTTGGCCCTACCAGTATCATGGTGCAACCAGTTGTACTATGCGAGTCATATTCGCCTGCCCAATCCGCATCAGCGAACAGCCACAACCTACAATCAGAGAACTTATCCCCGATAAAACCTCGCATCTTAAGGTCCTTCGAACAGTGTATGTAAGACACAAGCCGATGTAGAGCGCTGTCGCACTCAGTGGACCATTTACTCACACGCGAGGCAAGGCTTTGCGTGGCTCTTAGCAGGTCATACCTAGCCATGCGGGCTGCGAATAGAATCTTCATTAGCACCTTTGCAGCGATAGTTTGTAGCCTGCCCTTTGGCTCCTCTTCGTTTACGACAGGTCTCGCGACCTTCGAACCAATGAATGGAGTGCTTACCTTGCTCAACGAGGAAACGCTAACCTTGGCAAGTTCGCAATATGCGTCAACGCATGACTTGAGGAAATCAGACATGTCGTACTCAACAATGTTGACTTCTTTAGTCATACAACCAACAGGTTTGTCGCATATCGTTTCGGGTCCTTTGAACTTCGAAACTTTGACTTCTTTCTTAGCCGCGGTTTTGTCTCTCATTGATCCAGGCTTTGAGGGCAATGCACATTGCAAAGCTGCTTCCTGATTCTCACCGTAGGAAAACACAGTACGTCCGGTCCACCATGCGGTGTCCGCAGAAATGCGATCATTTGCATGACGCGACCACTCATCGCAAATTGGACTTGCTTTGGATTGATCTTTGATTGTCACACGCTGGGGGTCGAGGCTGCAAGCGAATGCACTCATTTGCTCTTTGGGACGGAAAAGGCACTTTCTGGGCTGCAAGTGATAGCGTGTCCACGTTTTCGTGTTCTCATCATGCTCCCAGTAGTCCTCAGTCCTTCTTTGAGAGCAAACACCCGCGTGTTGCGCAGAACCCTCAAACACGTGATTGAAAGGGTGTTCCTCTTTAGACAATCTGACATTGTTCTTTTCGATGTGATGACACCCAAAGTATCTGCCGAATGGCTCGGGTGCGTCGATCTCGACAACCTTCCCAATCAATTCCCATCCCTTATCGAGGCTACCGGCGGGTCCTGCAAGCTTGAAGTCATCAACATATACGACGAGCAGCAGGTCGAGTTCCGGGTGATGGAAAATGGATGTCCATATTTCGGGCAACCCTCTGACAAAGCCTTGTTTGCTAAGGGCATCTTCGAGGTGCTTTTCCCAAAGCCCCCCTGAATCTGGATGTCCGTACAAGGCTAGTACAAGTGGAACAATGGGGTCAATGTATTGTTTGCTCCAATGGCTGGGCCATCTGTTCTTAGGCAATCTAAGCCATGTGGGAACGCCTTTGAACAGAGCTTGGATGTAGGCTTGCTTCGCATCGGCTTGCGCCTTGCGGTAGCCGGGCTGCGACCCGAAAGCGTCGAGGATTTTGGCTGCCTCCATTGACGCTGGGCTGGACCCTAGCTCCGCAAATAATGCTGCAACAGAGTTTTCGTCATAAACATTGTTCCCTTGGAAAACGGTCCTTCCTTTGAATTTCTTGTTGGGATCATCATCGGGAAGCTCGCTACCTTTCTCGTAACAAGCCTCGAAAATCCTTCCAATGTGGACCTTTTCCCCTTTGTTCTGGGCTTCTCTGATGACGCGCCTACACTCATTTACTCTGAACTCATCCCAAGTGCCTTTCTTTCGAAGGTTTTCCCATTCCTTGTCAAGGGCAGCTTGGGCCTTTGGCGTATTGGCTACTTCGGCTTTTGGCACAAGCCTAGCAACGACTGCACTGAACAGTTCAAGAGCAACATCAAATTCAACTTTCTTGATTCGCTCTTTGACCAACTCACGCAATTGCGGGCGATGCGGCTCCTTTGATGACTTGTCCCGTTCCGGAAGAACGGACATCGCAGGCGCGTGCCGGATCACAGGCAATGTCGGCTCGCCCTCGCGGGCGGCGCTGGTCGGCTTTGCACTCGACGCTGCTTCGGGGTGCTCGGATCTGGCCTCCGATGAGACTGCTGTCTCGAGCACAGCCTTCTTGGCATCTGCACGGAGCTGATCTTCATACTGCTGGGTTAGGGCCTTTCGGTCCTGGCTGCCGAGCATGACCCACATGTCGGACGGGATATCGGGAGGCCTTTTGGATCCAGCCTTCCTACGGACGAGCCGAACCCCATCCCACACGTAGCCATCGGGTACTGGTGACCCATCGGGCATTATGCTTGGGTCGAATGCACCGCCTTTATCAGGCACGACAGGCTTGATCTTCGCTTCGGATTTCTCCGATGCGGCGGGTTCCTCGATGTGGGCTTGCCCACGCTCCAACGGCACAGGATCATCTCGTGTCCTAGCATTGGCAACAGGTGGATGAGATGCAGGGTCTTTCAACAACCTCATCGGGAAGATGAACTCATCAGTCGGAAGCTCAATGCGCTTTGTTCGCTGTACCGTGAGGGACGCATGTTCGATATGGTAATCGAGCCCTGCCAGTTTTGCAACAAGGAACTCGCCTTTCCATGCGAACCCAGGCTGTATGTGGTACCCGAGAAACACGCCTTCATTTGATGTTGGCGAAGTCTTGCCTGCCTGATTGTCAGCTCGTGCAGGGTTGTTCCAGAACAGTACCTTTGCTCCAAAAGGTATCTCAGCTTCATCAAAGGTCTTGTTAAACCTGGGGTACCATGGCGAATCGTTTCCATTCAACTGTGGCAGGATGTTGGTCGCAACTGCATTGTGCTGGATAGCAAATGGCCACATCGACAGTGGGAACCCTGACTGAACAAGGTTCGCACGTGCTCCCTCCAACAGATGTCTGATTTCCCTTTCCACGAAAGACTTGGAAGAATCAACATATTCAATGGAGGTCTGGTGACGGTACCCCAACTGCTCTATTGCGGCTTTCAATTCCCGGGAGTTATCGGTGTAGAGAACTTCAACCTCATCCCTACCGGAAATGAAATGCTGGATCCCTGCAACGGATTGCTCCGTGCTTTTGCTGGTCGATGGGTAAACGTACCTGAACTGCGTATGCACGTCCTTGATCACAAGAGCACACCATTCACCTTTGATACCTTGCTCGATGTTGGTCTTGAGGATCACATGATCAGCAATGATGTGATCTCCAAACGCTTTCGTTTCGAGATCTTGCATATGGGGCAAGCATCTTGGCACGTTGGCAAGTGCGGCAAAAGGGATTCTTCGGATAGTGTGCAAACAAGTGCTCTTTGGTACTCGCTTCGGCAACCAGATCTTCCTCTTTGCGGGATCTCACAAACCGCTCAACTTCATCGTCAGGATCATCACCTTCGTCGAAGCCTTCGTCATGAACCGGTGCAGGGGCTGGCCTAGATGCTGCTACTGCACTCAACGATGGCTCAGCTTCACAACTAGAGTCCATGTATGGCACATGACCGTCAACCTTGAGCTGGATCAGAGCACCATCAGGGCGAACCATGGTTGGTGCCTTCCCGGATTCCCAATGAAAGGAATATCCTTGATCCAGACACTTCACACCCAGCGACAGCACTGCGGGAGAACTCTCGAGGATGTAAGGCTGAGCAGGCTCACACAATGCATCGACATTGATGTCGGCGATTTCGGAAGCAGTGATGTTTCCGTTTGCAGTCACAAGGCGAATAGGCTGAGGGGCCTGTTTCCGAACTGCCTTGGATGCATTCCTCAGTGCAGCTTTGCTGATGAGGTCCTGCTCACTACCGGAATCAATAAGCCACACATCCTTTCCCTTTGGGGCAGGGGTGGCTGCCCTCGTGCACGAGCCCTTCTGGAAGTCAAAGCAGTACTTTTCCTCGGTGTCCTTCGGCTTAGGTGCGCTCTTTTTCTTGGGGTCCCTCTTTTCAGGGGCGGCTGCACCAGCCTTGGGTGTCGGGGCTTTACTAGCATTGACTTTGGACACGCGCTCTCGGTTCTCGCGAAGCCTATCCCTCTCGATTAGATCCCTCAGGGCGGGGGATCAGTTGCGCACACAAATTTGGATCAGTTGCGCACACAAAACCCCCCTGAGTTCTGGCTCAGTTACGCACACATATTTGGATCAGTTGCGCACACAGAGCTCTAGATGCATGGAATTGGGTGGGTGGGTGGGTGGGGTGGCTTGGTGGGTGGTTGGTTGGGGTTGGGTGGGTGGGTGGGTGGGTGGGTGGGGTGGCTTGGTGGGTGGGTGGGGTGGGTGGGGTGGGCGGTTCCAGAAAGGAGCGCACACAAGTAGGTGGATGGAAGTGGTGGCATCACAAGAGATGGGGTAGGTGGATGGAAGTGGTGGCATCAGAAGGGGTGGGTGGTGTGGGTGGGGGGGGTGGGTGGGTGGGTGGGTGGTGGGTGGGTGGGTGGGTGGGTGGGTGGGTGGGTGGGTGGGTGGGTGGGTGGGGTGGCTTGGTGGGTGGGTGGGGTGGGTGGGGTGGGCGGTTCCAGAAAGGAGCGCACACAAGTAGGTGGATGGAAGTGGTGGCATCACAAGAGATGGGGTAGGTGGATGGAAGTGACGGCATCAGAAGGGGTGGGTGGGGTGGGTGGGTGGGTGGGTGGGTGGGTGGGTGGGTGTGGGGTCCAGAAGTGGTGGCATCACAAGAGATGGGGTAGGTGGATGGAAGTGGCGGCATCAGAAGGGGTGGGTGGGGTGGGTGGGGGGGGTGGGGTCCAGAAAGGAACGCACACAAGAGATGGGGTAGGTGGATGGAAGTGGCGGCATCAGAAGGGCAAGAATGGGCGTGTGGCAATGGCTTACATGAGGGTCATACAAACAAAACACTGCGTGAAATATCCTATCTTGCGGAGAAAAAAAAGATCAGCGTGTATCAGCCGGACGAAACAGTTAAACCGCGAGTCAATGTCTTTATCCTCCACAAGACTTAAACTGGGTAGATGAGATAGGGGTTGTGGCGAGGGATCAGCATTACCTGCCATGCTTGTACTAAATATATAAAAAAAAGAGATACGATCTCAATCACAGGAACTGTGTACCAGCAACTGGTAGATAGAATGCTCTACATTGGTATACATGCGTGCTCGCGCTCGCACACAATAGCCAAGAAGTCAAGCCAAGAGTGGGTCCTGCAAGAAACCACAAAATGCACTGAGCCGACAGGCATGATTGCTTTTTTCCAAGCGCGGGAATTCGACGAAGAACTCAAGTCCCAGAGAGGCATGCCAATCAGAGAAGGGCATGGTCAGCGGATCTCACAAACATTGCGATGGCCCTGGCAGCTGCTTTTTCTGCTTGACTCCTGCAAAATGAAGGAAAGACCCACTGGCTCAACAAACAATGGCTTGCGTGAAGCCTGCCACGCAACTTTCCAAACTCTTGCGCGCCCGCAATGAAACATGAACAATGATGGTACAATGTCTGGGAAATTTCAAGCCATGCCGCGGAAGGATCCACGGCTTAGATAGACAGTGAAACAAGAAAAGCTCCTGAATCACCAGCTCCGTGAACTTGCCTGAGTGCTGCCAGTCGCTGTCGCTTATTCATGCCTCGCCACAAAGATACCTTCGGAGTGGCTGCAGATGCCGGGGGCGCGTCCTGGCAGAAAGACGAGTACGTATAGTGAAACTATGAAAGGAAAGGGACATGTTGAAAACCTGGGTCTGCATAACATCTGTAAACAATGGCTCAGTCACACAGTAATCATGTACACTGAAGATACGCCGGAGACACACTGTTTCAACAAGGCAAGGAAACACAGACACTCAGCTCTGGCCAAAAACACCTGGCCTGCTGCGAAACGGGCATGCGACTGCTACTGGCCGCTGCGGGAGACGACTCTGATTCAGACTCTGAGGTTTGCTCAGGAACTGGCTGCCGGGATCTCTTCTTGCCACGAGCAGGCTGCTTCCAAGGAACATCCAACTGCAGTTGACCTGCCAAAAAAAAGCCACTAGACCAGCCAGGGGAATTCGATAAACGACATTATCATGTGATAACACAGGATCAGAAATCAACATACGATGTAATGACAAAGCACCTGATTCAATGAACGTCACATAGGTGTGTGGACAGGTGCCGCGGATACTGCTCTCTGGGCAACCAAGACATGCAGCTGCACCATGCCACGCCACTGTGGGGTCATCCGCGCCACCGGCACAGTTCCAGTATCGACGTGCCTCTTGGGGATCACATAGCACCAGGCAAAACTTGCTCAGAGTCGCCGCAAGTTGCTCTGAGGTTGAGGTCTGCGAGCATCCAGGAAGCATGAACATGGCCTGCAGAGAGAGCTCCGGCTGGTCTGTCAGATAGATTTTGCGGAGAATTTCCACCAAATCCACGTACACGGGGGTTTTGAGCTTCTCAAAGGATTGCGAGTCGCACTCCACTCGCATGGCCCACGAAGTACCAGACTTCGCACAAAGGAAATGCTTGTGCTGAAGGTAAAATTTTGCTTCCTCCGCGCATCGCTTACTCCAGTGACCTGATGGAACCGATAGGAGTCGCTCAGCGGACACATCCTTCTGCTGGCAACGGCTGCTAAGTAAAGAGCTGATTCTATGAACGACGCTGTTCACGGGCAAATACAAATTGGCCAGAGTAGGTCTCAGCCGATGACGATGCCATGACTCTTGCGGCTGGCTGCCACAGAATGTGGCTAGACCCAAACGGTCTGGAGAGCCGTTCCAATCGGAACTCCACTGGCCATCGCAGTAGGTGAAGTAGTGTCTTCTCAGAACCTCAACCAGCTGTCCTTCACCTTGCGACTGCAGGTGCTCGAAACTGTGGCCCCAAAAAGCGCTGAATGGAGCACTTGGTAGAAATCTGGAAGCAAAGAAAAGCCTCTTCACCACAGGGAGCATCTTTTGTCGAGCTTTCAAATACTTCGTGCACGTGCGCCAGATCCCGGTTCTCCACACAATGACGTCTTCGTCCAGCACCTGCATAGGGAAAGATATGTTCAACCACGTATCGAATTGGAAAACTGCAGTCTTATGCACAAACACACCCCGTCCCCCAAAACTAAACGCCTGCGACCAAGGTCCCTTGGATCGAGTGACAGCTCCTACTAGATGACTCCAGTCCAGGAGCTTCTCTGCCAAAGGAAAAAAATCTGATATAGCTCTCCGAATCCCCTTGTGGAAGTCACTGTGCACCGCACGGACACGCTGCTCCACATCTTCCACCCCACAGCATAACCGCATGCTACGGGACCATGCGCGGAAGATATCCAAGCAGGCATCGGCCGATTCTGTGTTGGTTATGGCCAAGGCCATCTCATGGAATTTCGTTTGATAGGCACGGTGGTGAGAGTCCCAGGAAAGACCGAGAAGGCCAAATGAAACTAGTGCGTGCCGCTGGCGAGTCACACGCCAAGCTCCATCTGTACAACCACGAAGATGTTCCGGCTCTGCGATGGACTCCCAAGTCTGACCTCAGGCAAATCCAAAAAAAAAAGAGCCAATCCTGATCTGTCTCAAAAGCTCGCCAACCACTACCAGCGAAACTTGCGCTGATATATGTGCAATAACATGCTCTTGCGCGGTCGCAGCCAGAAGATTAGGTGCGCCAGAGCTGCCGTACATAAAGAGCGACTTTCAGCGGATGCAGTCTTACAGATAAACATCCAAAATCACTCTGCCAAACAAAACTCGCTGACAAGTGCAGGCATGACACGAAGAAGCTTCGGGGAAACAAAGGTGATAGACAGAAAAGGTCCCAAAGTTGCGCCGGCCACAACCAAAGGGACATCATCACTCATGCACGCATCCTCTAACTTCGGAAGTGTTGCAACCAATGTCTGCCAGTCAGCCAGGTTCCACTCGCCACCGCTGGTGAGACCGGCTCTGCTTTCTTTGACCTGCTCACGAACATGGCAATACTGAATTCTGCAACATGGCTGCAACATAGCGCTTGTGCGAAAAAAAAAAAAAGGCGCCTTGTCGTGACGAGCCATAATGTTTTTGATGAACTGTTTGACCTGCTTCTCCTTGGGCTGCGGCTCTTGACAACCTGCTCGCTGCAACTCCTGGCACCGAACAAACGGTCCCCAACGGCCTGATGATGGGGATGATGATGAGGATGATGATAACGATGATGATGCTGATGATGATGATGATGAGGATGAGGATGATGATGATACTAAGATGGTGAAGTGATGAAGATGACCATAAAAAAGACGGAAGGGTGAAATCGAAGCCGTTTTAGAAATCCATTCCATTACACAAAAATGAGCCACGCAAACACATCACACCAGTGAGCATCTCCCAATTAACGACTGTGGTCAAACAAAGCAACTGAGGCAGACTTTCCTTTTCATCCAGGCAGCCAGGTCTGAGGTTGGAAACATGAAACGACTTTGCCGCATCCATCTGCTACTATCATGGAACACTTTCTGCAAGTCGCTATTGTCTACCGACGGAAATGGGTAGTCAAATCTCCCAGAAGCTGATCTCTTTTGGCGCGTACTGTCTGTGGCAGTGACGCCACATCGCCAGTGAACTGCGTAGTGAACCAGCAACGCCTAGTGTTGTTCTCGTACTTGTTGAAGTTGTTGCAGCGCAGCACAAATTGCGACCGACATCTACCAGACAGAGGTACTGCGACATGGAGCGCCACGGAGCAATGCGGGCACTGTCCATATTTAAACCTTGAGGCAGGTACGGAATCTGAAGGCGCCGGGTCTGATGTAGTGAGAGACACAGAATCTGAGGCCACCGGCTGTGGTGTAGAAACAGACATAGCACCGGAAGGCCCCGGCCCTGACGTAGACGCAGAAGTTGCCAACTGGCCGGCATACCACGTCTTCAAGCGCTTGGTGGGTGGACTATCATCAACGTGAATCTCTTCGGAACAACCTGCGTGATCCATAGCTGCCAATGACTTAAAATGCTCTTCAGTGGCAGGAGACAACGATGCAGCTTGCAGGAATGCATCGCATTTGCAGCTAGAAGATTTCGACGGAGACGAAGGATTCGCCGATGTAGTGGCTGCCTTTTCCACATCTCTCTCTGCTTCATATGCTAGAGCAGCTTCAATCTCGAAATCACTAGGTCCAGAAAAATCTCTGTGGGATGAAAGGGGCGCTTGGCACACAAAGACGCTGAGACGTTCAATCTTCCCAGGGTCGAACAATAAGGGCGACGCACGGGGTCTACCCAGATAAACCCAGTCGTAGAAGTTTCGACCTGTGGATCCGCTTATCCTTTTCGAAAGATACAGCAAACACGAAATGAGCGCTGGTCCAAGCGCACCATTGGCCGATCCATATGCAAGGGAGCCTTCCAGTGTTTGCTTCACAAGGCCATGTAAATTTTTCAACACATACAGCCTCCTGGGCCACCAGTCTTTGCTCACAACAGCTGACAGCACATCTTTCACCAAGGCGTCAGCCTCACTTTCGATTGCCAGGTGCAACAAATCAAATAAGTACTGGGCACGGCACTGATACAAAGGCTGCAGATCTCTATGGAAACATGGAACACCAGCTGTGCGAAGCACAAGCAGGTTGCAAATGGATTGCTGGCACGTGTGATCCAGGAGCATGGCTTGAGCCAGCTGCAACGAAAAGTGACAAACATGTCAAGCCAGACTTCATACAAATGTCACGGCCCCTGAAACCACTGCGAAACAACCCTGATCTCAGCCAACTTATTTCGCCCGTCCTGCAAAATCTGCTCTATCCGCAAAGATTTCTTCTCGATCAGCAGATTCTCTATGAAATGCTTTGATCTCTCCGTCAAACCGCTCTCGCACGATCCGTACAGCCTTAAGCAACAGAGGAAGCTGAACTGTGCAAAAAAAAAACAAAGAGAAGGGTTACGCACTGAGGTCATGCTCAAAATCAGACAACTGAGGATGTTACATCTATCGTCACGACGATATAAATATACGTTTTCAAAAACATCTGCTTATAGCCGCAGAAATGGAAAACGAAGTCTACTAACATTGGTAATTTGGGTATATATCTATATATATATATATCTTTCTATACATATATATATATATAGACACAGACACATATATCAAGATACAACAACGGCCTAGCCCATGCCACTGTCAGTGAGACCTGCAGAAGCGAAAAAACAAGGCTCAACACAAACTCAACATATGCAAGCAAGAATCCGGCCACGTCCTCGATGATGTTCATCAGCTGTCATTCGAATCTGTAAGGTCGGTGACTTGTAGCACGCAACACCACGCCAGTCACAACCGGCACACTCACGGCAAGTGAACCGAAGATGAATCGGTCCTCCTTCGCGGGAGTTATTACTGAATGCCACTTTGACGTCCACCCACGCTAACACCTTTTCCTTTATCTGAGCGAGATCCCAAGTCACGTCGGGGTCATGAGTCTCCTCACGCTGCAGTGTCAGCTGCGTCAGATTGAATTTAAGATAGTAGCAGCATTCCTAGTACCAGTGCTGATAAAAGCATAGTAGTAGTAGTAGTTCTAGTGATAGTAGTAGGAGTAGTAATACTAGTAGTAGTAGTAGTAGTAGTAGTAGTAGTAGTAGTAGTAGTAGTGGTAGTAGTAGTAGTAGTACTAGTAGTAGTAGTAATAGTAGTAGTAGTACTAGTAGTACAAGTAGTAGTTCTGATAACAGTACTAGTACTTGTTGTTGTAGTAGGAGTAGCGGTAGTAGTAATAGTAGTAGTTGTTGTTGTAGTTATATACCAGTAGTCGTCGTCCTAGTAAGACAACAACAAAACATACATCTTTTTACATACTAGACATTCAATAGGTGTAAACACACATATTGTACACCAGTCTGGACCCCTAGCCCCGTTCTGTTTTTGATGTTTCCCCGGGGTATGCATGAGTTGCGCCATGGCCGTGGAACGCTCCCCCGTTTGCAGGAAACATCCGGTCCGGGGTACTCCGTAGAGGAACCGCTTACAGGGGTCGCAGACAAAATTTTCTGGGGGTCACTTCCAAACCACCCCACCATGCGGCAGTCAATATTTGATGCTGACCTTCGAGCCATGCCATCAAGAGGCGCCAACACCAGGTGGAGCACTCCCAAGCCAGCCAACATAGGGAGGTGGGGGTGGTGGGGTGTGGGGGGGGGGGGCGGGAGTTGGGGGGGGGGTACTTGCGCAAGAAACCCTGCCGACAACTGCTGCTCGCATGCTTTTTAACCCACAAGCTCACCATTCAATGGACGCGGTGTCAGAGTAGATGCTTTCAGGCGTCCACTGCTGCAGCTCTAATCGGCCACTTCGGATAGTTAATGGAGACGAAGATTCCGAGGGACGCTCCGGGCCAGGAGCGCCAGGAGTGCCAGGAGGGCATGTGCAGCTCGCCACGTTGGCTTGCGCAGGCGCTGCGTGTGATCCTTGTGTCTCAGTTGCAAGCACCCGCAGTCGTAGGCTCAAGGCCTGGACTGCTGCCACAAGTTCATTGGAAGGAGGCCGCTGTGAAGACAGCAGCTCCTGCCATCGGCGAGCCCAAGAAGACTTCAGATGAGCATGGTGCGCCACCAGTTTGGTCACATCCGGGACAACCTGCGTGGGCCCTGCAAAGGCAGCTCCAATCATTTGGAAGCTCATCCTGTCCAGCACCAAGACATTCATCCAGAACCATGGACAGAGATCACGATGCTGGTGAGAGCTTACACCGGAGAGCCTGAGCAAAAT
>CAUJNA010001668.1:240000-280000 GCA_963377175.1 Effrenium voratum | reverse complement strand
CACCCCACTTGCGAAGCGCAAGAAGACTCGCTTGAAGATGACGAACTGGAGGACTCGTCACCTGACTCCGCACGCACAGAAGACTGAGAAGGCTTGAAACACTTGGCACACCGAATCTTACCCTCGCCAAGTGTTGACGAAATCAGGTAGTCGGCGCTGCACCGAGCGAAATACCAGAAGCACGTAGCACGCCAAGGGTGATGCGGGAGGGTCCCCCCACTGCAGGCAATCACCAGCAGGCGATCGATTGATCACGTACTTGGGCTCTGGCAGAGGCACGCTCGGCGCGAGGGGAGCTGCAGCAGAGCAATCGGCTAAAGTGGCCACAGTCTGGGACTGAATGCCAGACTTTGCACGCCAGGTTTGTGGGTCACGCGTCTGCGCCCACAAGGCCGCAAGCTCGGCCTTTGCAGCCTGAAGAATCACATCACCGTGGATTCGCTTGCCTGTTTAGTGCACTGGCGCCTACCTTCAAGCAAGACGGACTGGCAAGCTCTGGGGGCCACACGCACTCACTCATGTTGTTGCCAAGACGGCCCAGCGCCGCATTGTCCATTTCATCTCATGGAGCAGCAGGTCAACTGGGCAAGGGAACAAGGCTCTGGCTGGCCCCACACTGACGGGAAACCAACCAACAAAAGCAGGGTGGGCAAACACGTTTCAGCAGGTGGCCCACTGTCTTGGTCTTCCCTTGACTTTCCTTTCGGGAGTCAGGAAGTACACCGGGCATTCAGCGCGCGCCTCGGGCGCAGTGTTCCTGGCACAGAACCACACAGAGCTATGGCGCATTCAGCTGTTTGGGAGGTGGGGTTCAGAGGTCTTCCGCCAGCATATCCGTGATGCTCCGCTCTCGCAGCTGACCCATCTAGCTCAGGAAGCTTCCTTGAAGTCGACCTTGGCATTGCTGGCCTCGATCTCTCTCAACAGCCACCAGGACGCGAGCAAAGTTGACCTGACTGAGTGCGCTGGGCCGTCTGGAACAGCTGGGTTTGGCGTCATCGTTAGCTGTGCCACTTCAAGCAAAGGCAAAGGCTGGGCTTGCTTGGCTGGGCCCCGGTTGCGCTGGCACGCTCGCCGAGCTTGGCGGGTTGCCAACGTCAGCTGTTCTGACCACGGGTGGCCTAGTTCCAGATGCTCTTGCTTTGCCGCATCCATGTAAGTTTCTGCTGATCGAAAGCCTGCTTTGTCCAAAGCCCCCATGACTGCGAAGATCATGGTTGGAGTCAGACAGTAGGGGTTTGTGTGTCCAGCTGCTGCTGCCAGCTTCGCCCACCCTTTCAGCTTTGAAGCATGAGGGCCCTGCGCAGTAGTGGCCCTGGCTCTTTTTTGAATGTGTGACACGCAATCATCCGGATTTGCCTGGACGTGACGCAGAGCTTCTTCCAGAGAACCACGTTGGTAGGGCTTGGCCTGCTCTGATGAACCCACCCTTGCTCTGGCAGGTTTCACCAGCAGGTCCGCGGGCTGCGCGGGCCCTTCCCGAAGAGGAAGGAGGCCTGAAATTTGCCCAGGCGGATTTGGCTGGAGTCATCTGGCAGGCCCCACGCTCCGTTTCATGAGCCTTGAGCCTGAGCTGCTGTGTTCAGCCAGCAGACTCCGGGGCCAAGAAACGAGCAGGCGCACCATGGCAACCCCACCTACGAAAACTCGAGGCGATTTAAGCGCAACGCAAAACACACGCAATTATCTCAGCGCAAACTGTTCCGTGGCCTCTCTCAACAAAGCGTCCCCTGCCCCAAAGCCGCGGCGCTCTTTCACCCTTCCGAGACCGAATTCCGATCTGTGGAAGTGTCCAAAAATCAGCGGATACTGAAATAGGAACCCTACGAGCCCGGCCTATCATATCAGATGGAAACGGCGGAGGATCAGGGTCGTGTTGTCTGCTGAGGGGGTCGGCAGTCTTGTTGAGTTTCGTGTTGAGATGTTCTAGTAGCGTGAACTCATACAGGCCTCTTGCTGGGTCTAACGCAATCTCCCTGGCTACCATGGAAAGCTCGGGGCCAGAACCCTTTCCCCTTGCCAAGAGGTGCGACGCAGCAATGTTGTCAGCCTTGACTCTCACAATTGCCCCAAGGGGAAACTGTACCAACCATAGTCTGGCAGCGATAAGTAGGCAGAGGGATTCCCAAAGAGCCATGTGCTTCGGCAGGCCAGGGAGCGCGTGAGTGCGCAGCACAAACTCTGGAGGTATGGGACACGAGAAAAACTCCGCGATGGTTCCGTGGACAATGAGGATGCCTCCTAGACCCCAAGTAGAAGCGTCAGTGATGACTATAGCCCCCGTGTTTGGCCTGAAAGCCCGCGCAATCCGCACGAAGGGTACTGCTTTTCCTCCCAGCAAATGGCGAATCCAGGTCCATTCGAGCGCTGGCTCAATGCGTCTGGTGCGCACGACACATCTGGCCGAAGAGCCGTCATTCGTCGTTGCAAGCGCAGACCATAAGCTACTCAAGAATGGTCGCATTAGTGGGACCAGTCCTGCAACAAAAGAAAGTGCACCAGTTAGCGACTGGAGTTAGCGTCTCCCGACAACTGGTCTTCTCAGGAGTTGCGTGATCCTATCACACAGCTCGCCTACCTTGTCTCCAGAAACGGTGACGATGATTGCTTTAGCGTCGGGGTCCACTTTGAGAAGGGCGCCAATCCATTTGACCTCCGAGCCTGATGATGTCTTCTCAAGCTTTATGGGGAATCCAGCCACGTAAGCCCAAAGTAGCGAAACGCCCAAGAGCCTGCGATGTTCCGGGTTGTCCGAGTCAAAAGTAAACAGTGGGTCATCAACGTAAACCTGACCTCGGACCGCGGGGTTGATGGCCGCGTGGGAACGGCCCAACAGCGCCGCAAATCTTCCCCAAACTGTTGGGCTGGACATGCAGCCGAACACAAGAACATCGTAAACCAAGATTCTGAGTTGACCATTGTGCTCAAAGGCGGCTGCTGTAAAAGCTTTGTCGGCCCCTATGGGCACATTATGAAAGGCATCTTTGATGTCGATCGCCAAAAAGCTTGGGGTGCCTCCTTGACGGAAAATATGGAGGGCGTCCTCAATGGCATCTTCCAGCTTTGGTAGGATGATCCGCTCCCCTTGGTTGCACAACTTGTTGACGCCCGATTCCCGGAGGTCCCAAATTATCCTGGCTTTCCTTACTTCGCCCTGTTCTTTGACAAGTAACCCCAGCTTGTTCAGCACCAACTCCCTGCCAACAGCTAACTCGGCCTCTGCGAGTGAGTTGTAGAGAGAGCAAAAGCCCTTGTTGATCGCGTCTTGAACTAGAGTTTGCAAGTCAGCACTATACTGGGATGCTGAGGGATGGTTGGCCCACCCTTGAATAGATCTTGCAAGACCACAGGCAGCCTCGTCTTCCCAACGCTGGCAAAGCCTAGTGGCGCGCCAGCCCTGAGCCACGACGCCAATGTTTCGGCATCCGGATCACCTGAAAGCTGCCCCCACTCCCAAATGACATCAGCACTCAATGGCGTGTTTGCCTTGGCTGTGCGAATAAAGGGGCAAATCTTACTCCCCGTCAAGACTTTGAGGGAGAGGTCCCTAAGAGTGGAAACAAACTGTTCATCGAGTGGCTCAGCTTTCTGGGAAGGGAACGCCGCCGCGTCGTACAATAGGGAAAATATCGCAGATCCAACTGTAGCAGCATTGGGAATTTTAGCAGATGCGTCGAGGGGGTTCCTCATTCCACCAATGGCAAGTTTGTTTTCGATATCCCGTGACCGCTGAACAGGGTCCACTAATCCCAGCGGCGGCGGGCTTGAGTGACTGGTTCCCGAGCGTAGCTTGGCTACTCGGTGCCCGTCCGTGGCAAGCATGCCCTTGGCAATGCGCTTGTTGAGCTCTGCTGGATACTCCGCCAAAGTCTGCGAGACCCTTTGGCGTTTGCCTGCGGAGGTTTCTCTCCAGCTTTGCCCGAAAGAATCATGCTTTGCATAATATTTGGAACCGTCGGGCCGTGTCCACTCTCTGGAGGAATGATTACACCGCAAGCTCATGACGTCCATGAAATCATGACCATACTCCGCTAGCTTGGTGGGCCTGGTGACCTCCGCTCCAAATCGGCATTGGTCGAACTTTGCCGTGGTGACCAGGGCATTCTTCAGCAAGGGCTGCAGCCACGACGTCTTCCAAATATCCAGCTTCTCGCCGCGGTCAGGGTTCTCTATCCAGAAAGCGCGCAAATGGTTTAGCTGCTCTTGCGCCACTGCGGCTGTCAACTCCACAAGACTGTTTGCATCTTTCAGTTGAGCCCGCTCTGGGTTCTCCTCGAACGGTGAAGAACTTTCCCAAGGTGGGGCATCAAAGAAGCCCTTTGTGACGTCAGCAAGAATTGCCTTGCGGACTTTCCCATCTAGGAGGTCCACAGGTATGGGTCCCTCTGGGTCGGCCACCACCACGCCCCAGCCATCGGAAGCCAACTGACAGGAGAGGTCATGTCTGCCCGAGAAGAGCAGCAGCGCCCTTGGCTGGCCTGCCCATTGCTGCGGGTCGATGTTGGTCGCCCCGTATCGGAAGGCTGTCCATGACTGACTCTTGGGCAAGAAGCAGTCACCTGGCGTGGGCTTTGAGCAACCAGGGCCGGGATTCCCCCAATGCCCCAACCGCTCAGAAGCTGCGCCGGCCCCGGAAGTCATCCGACGGGACGGAGGCGGGCCATCAGGTGATTTTGGCCGCCTTGACGGAGGCGGACCATCGGGTGATTTTGGCCGCTTTGCCTTCCATTCCACATCTGGCGCTGTCTCTGCTGTGAGTCTGGGCTCGGCCCCCGACGACGCCGGAGAGGCCTCAGCATTTGTACGGAGATCTCGGAGTAGGCTTGACCTTGGCTGTGGTGAAGATCTTGGCCGGTGACATAGATGCGTCGAGTCCAGCTGTGGGATTGAGTCAGTTCCTCTGTCCTTTCTGCGTGCACGCAGAGGCCATGTGCGGTCCCAGGCAGAGATTGCACTGAGGTGACCTGCCGGCCTTGCACTTGGACTGAGGCTTCCCATTCCCGCACCGCCCTTTCTGAAAGAGTTCGCAGATTTCAAGACCCTTCCTGCTGTGTGTATATATGCCCCTTCCTTTGTCAAAAATGGACTTGTTGTCGCCGCGGTACTTGGCCTTGCCCTTCTTGCGGACCTTTGCGCCAAGCTTCGGGCCGCCGTCTGACGAGTCGGAGTCTTCTCTGGCTGGCAGGCTTTTGTTGCGGGCCAACAAAAGCGTGGCCGGGGTCTTGACCTCCTTTGACCAAAACTCTGCCTCGCGGATGGCCATGGCGAAGACAGCTGACCAAAGAGCCGCCTTGGTGTATCCAAACTGCGGGCTCTCATGGAGGGACCTGCGGATCCTGTCCATGAACTCGGTTCTCATTCTGACGTCGGCTCGGTAAATGATGCCCCAACAGTCATGGCCAAACTGGCTGTGGAGGTCCTTAATGAACTCCATGTAGCTCTCGAGCCGCTCACTGTCCACCACTCCCAATAACAACAGAGACACCCTGTATGTCTTGAAGCATCTCTCCCAGGCCTGAATGGAATCAGGGCCGGGCGTCTCCTTCTTTGACCATTCTCCAGTCGCAGCATTCAGCGTGTAGCTGGTGAATACGGCACGGCGAAGTTGCCGTAAGCCATGAGGGCCGAACACGCTGAAGTCGACATATGGCAAGGAGTTGCTCTTGACCAGCTGGGAGATGGCCGCCAGTTGGTCCATGGTTGGCTCGACATCAAGGCTCGGATAATCCCCGAACTTGGCCTTGTAGTCGGAATACATCTTGGTCACTTCTTCATGCGATAGTTGGACGATCTCTGCATCCAGCGTGGGATCAACCACGCTTGAGCTTGCGAGTGGGCGCCGCGTTTGCCAGCCCGCCGCCACCACTTTGACAGGTTCCTGGAAAAGGTGTGGCCCCCACTGGCAAGACCTGTGGGCCCGAAGCCCCCGGTGAGTCCGGCCGGGCGCCCAACCGAAGAAACACCGTCCTCCTGAAGATCTCGATCCTGGACTTGTCCACAAGGGTGAGCTCCCGCTCACTAGGCGTTCCATCCGCTGCCGTGACCGTCACCTTCAGGCCTGAGACTGCGGAGTCCCAGTCTGGCCTTGAGATGAA
Source organism: Effrenium voratum (assembly GCA_963377175.1). Classification (NCBI taxonomy): domain Eukaryota; class Dinophyceae; order Suessiales; family Symbiodiniaceae; genus Effrenium; species Effrenium voratum. The sequence continues at coordinate 273,905 of CAUJNA010001668.1, read as the reverse complement.
AGCAATGTCACGCAGCTTGGTAGGCCCGCCAAGGGCAGCTGTCAGAGCGGTCTGAATTTGCCCCGCGGTCCCTGCCCAGTTTCCCACATCATCCAGGGTGGACATACCATTGAGCTCATCCTCTGTCGGGTCCATGGACCCACAAGGCGGCGAGCAGGCTGGCCGGTGAAGGACTCCCCTGCTGCGCCTGTTCTTGGAGGGTCCGGCCAAAAGGACGCCCAAGAGGCTCTAGCGTCGGCGCTAAGGAGCCCTGGACTTGCCTTCAGGCCAGAATCCCCACCTAAGACCAGGGCCTTGCAGAAAGAAGTCTCACCAGCCTTGAGCCAAAATGGCTACGAAGGCAAGGTGAACCACCCACATCTCCCCTCTCACTCCAAAGATTGTTACATTCACAACAAGCTGTTCCAATCGGTGAAGTCCACGAAAAGCGCGACGAAACTGTTTCTCCGGGGGGTTGGGCCTGTGGTTGCCCGTTGACCCTCTACAAAGACATGGGGGTTCAAACCCCATCCAAACCACGACGGGAGGGTTGCCTGGTCGCCTGACTCAGCACAATTTGTCTTGCAGGGTGGTTGGTTCCCCTCAGATGGTGTCCACCAGGGGTGTCTTTTTGCCACCTTTGGGAGAAAATTGGCGACCCCCCTCAAAAAGGAATCCTTCACTACGAGGAGGTCGATCATTTATCCACAAAAGGTGGCAAAAAGACCCGCCTGGTGTCCACAACCCCCAACCCTCAGAGCAGTAGAAAGGGAGATGCAGCCAGTGTCAAAGTCAATTTCTAGTCCACTTTTTCTTGGAAATGGGAGGAGGTTGATCCCGTGCCATTGGCACTTTCGAGTAAGTGGCATGCAGCAAGCCAAGAAAGAGCGGACATCCCGTTTGGGGTCATATGACCTCATGACCCATCTTAGCACCCATTTGGAGACTGGCCCAATTGCCAAATATCCTCGTAGTGTCCATATGTCTCGTGAACATCCCTCGTTTCCACCATGGGTCTCCTGGCCAAAAATTGGCAATGGCGATTCTCCCCACTGCATTCCATAAGGGTATGAGCATCCCTACTCAGCTACAAAGGAGGCTGGTCCGGCTGAGCAGGATAGTTACCTCCAGGCATTTGCATGTTGGATTTCCTTGAAATATCCTTACGTCCTCCACAAATGGTGCGTGTTTGAACTCCATGTTAATCTGTAGGGGAGAAACTAGGTCTGGGCACACAATATATCTGGGGGGCATTTCCCTGACTCCGACTCCGTTTCGCGTCTCGACTTGCTATATAGCAACCCAGGTCTTGAAAAGACCCAAGGGAAGCACCCAGTCAAAGTGATAATTTACCTTTTCAGAATACACACCAAACACACTCTTCTGTGGCGTGACTGGACATGAAAACAAGGTGATGTTAAATATGCTGACAAACCTCGGTTGCTTTCTGCTCCCCTGCTAAAAGTTTAACTTTTAGTGGTTTAGTGGAAAACCCCTAGAAGTTGGCGAAAAGTTAAAGTTCTAACAGCCCTTGGCAAAATGCACCAAAGAAACATAAAGGCATCTCCTGACATAAGTCAACACTTCTATTTGCTTCAGCTGGAAAAAAATGATAAACTATTTCCAGCAGCGAGCGATTTCCGTTGAGCCAAGGCAACACGTCATGAAAGCAAATGGAAGAACCGGTCATTTTAGATGAATTCGTATATGTTCCTAAAGCAAATGGAAGAAGAGGCCAAACAAAAAGGTACTGTGTTCCTGGTTGCAAATGACACCCTTTTTACAAGGTTTAAATGTTGCAAAAGAAAATGGAAGCAAAGCTTCACACGTCGCTCACCGGACCGCGCCTCCAGGTCGCTGGCATTCATCTGAGGAACCTCCGCCTCGGTCCGGTTGCCCGAAAGGTGCGACCCTTGCCTGCACAAAAGGGAACATACAAGGACCGCACCCCAATTTCGCCAAAGTGCGGCGCCAGATTCTCTGAGGCGAAGTGCGACATAAGTCGCGACTGAAAGAATTCTAGGGTTGGTTCCATTCTGTTCCACCATTGTTCTTTTCAAACAACAGCGGGTTCCTGAGCATTTTGCAGGTTGCGATGGGCGAATGAGTGCGACATGTGAGAACACCAAGATATGGACAACATGGCTCATGGCATAACATGTGTGAAGGGTTCACTCAAAGAAAGGCAGTCAACACATTCAACAAGCCGAAAAACATCCGAGAACCATAACTTGGCAACAGAGAAGGCTTTGCCCAATCTGGAAAAACCGGAAAACATGTGGCTAGACCCAGCATTTTCGTATCAGTTTTCCTTGGACGCCTTCAGCTCCGGCCGGGCTCCCTGACCGCTGGCGAAGTTTTCCCAGACAACTCACATGGGTTTGTGCCAGGGGGCGTTTTTGGTCCTTTCCACGTGCAGCCCATTTGGGGTCCCACCAACTCACATGGGTTTGTGCACAGTAGGCCAACTCACCAAGAGGAAAGTCGTCCTTCTACAGGTGTCTGTGCACTTCCATGTCAGTTGGTGGGAGGGTACCTCGCAAATCTGCTAGGAACCTCAACAGTGAGGAATTGATCATCATCCCCTTAGTCGATGCGCCAAGGCGCCAGCTGGTAAAGATACCTGGCAGGTGGCTAAAAATGCGGAAACCCAAGTTACCCAAGTCGCCCCGCTTGAACTCAACCTGGACCCTCAAACCAGTGAAAATTGGGCACTATGCCATTTTGAAAGGGGTCGTCTGAGGGTGCAGGTAGGTGTTTGAACATGTTTCGTTCTTTAGCCGCCCTTTTCCGAGTGTTCGCAGTTTTTTCTGGAATGGAGAATCCCTGGAAATCTATCGGGAATCAAGGATCCCTGGCAAAGAATGAGGAAACTACCTATAGGTTCATTATGGTTCATTGTGGTTTGGATTGATGGGAACTGCTTTGAACCCTGGTTCCGCTTGAAACCAAATGGGAAGGCACCTCCAAACCCCAATCCAAACCACCAATCTGAAGAAAGTGACACAAAGCCGGCTTTGGGAACAAGCGGATCTGGAAGCATGCGGAGGCTCAGTGCGCCCCCCGCGCTGTTGTGGGAGATTTAGGAGGTCTCCAACTTTGGACGAACTCTGAGGTCTGAAGACCCAATCATATTTCATCAACCCTAGGACAAACTGGGAGTTCCCAAATTCAAGCGCCCGGATTCTCCCATTCCTTTTTTTGGAAACCCGGGACAGGGGTCCAACTCCGAGTTCACATGGATGAATCCCATGATGGCACGAACCGCCCATCAACTGGCGCAGCATGTCATCCATCCACCTTCGGTCTGAGAAAATCAAACGTGTCGGGCGCTCTGCTTCTGCACCCAGCCCTCAGCCCCGGCGCCAGCCGTCCTTTGGATCGAGGCCGTTCGAAGATTGGTTCATGTTTCCCTTAGAAACCAAAGATGGCGATTGAATGGTTGGCTTGGGTTTCTTCTGGTTCTCCTTTTGAACCAACCCGAGACCCCCGCAACATAGTTGGATTTCTGCTGGCTTCCCCTTGAAACTCCCCAAGTAACTGAATCCAAACGGACATTTCTCCTACTTTCCCGGTCAACCTAACCAAACGGAGGTTCCAAACAAATGGCGCACCATATCAGCAGCCAAACATTCCAAAATCCAAAGCCCACAACAATTGCTTGCTCAGAAGGGAATGAGGGAATGCCCCCCATGAACCATCCCTATGGTTTCCTTTGAGGGAATCCCCTTCACACCTTCCAGTTCATTCCCAACACCCGGACTCTGTCATTCCCTGTGGTCAACCCCACCAAGTGAACTCACAAAGGGGTCCAAAGCAAAGCCCCCAAACACCACGCTCAGACCACCTGAAGCCCACACATCTTGGGAGGAATCCGATTCCCCAGCTGGACATCGAGGGACTCTGGGGCCAAGGGGTTTGGCCCAGCCACGTAACCCAAGCAGTGGGCCCTCTGAACATTGAGCTGCTGGCATTTTTCTGCTCAGGCGATCGTCTCAAAGGAGCTGTCCCTTTGAGATGGGCAATCCCCATTTTTTTCTTCAACCATCCTTCTCTTCGAAACCGGGTGTTTCCCTTGGTGCTTGGTGCTTGGATGGTTTTCTGAAAAGAAGGATCCCTGGAAAGAATGGGGAAGTTTCCCTTAGAAAGATGAGCCGTTCGAATGACACGGGCCGTGTCTGCTTCAAAGTTGGCCATGTTCTCCCTTGACTTCTTTGACATCGGCCGAACTAGACCCTCTTGGTTGCTGGGAGACCCCTCAAGTGTTTAGGCTGCGGGTCCAAGACGGAAAATCCACCAAAGTTTCAACATGTTCAACCAAAAAGTGATTCAGTCCAAAGATATGTTGCCAAATCGCCATAAGCTTGCTGGTGCTCAGTAGGGTCATTCCCTCCGGGTGTTGGGAATGAACCATTTGGGACTCCCTTGAAGGAAGCCAAATTGGGGATGGTTTGTGGGCTCAGTTGCCCAACGGACCCAGAAATAAAAGGTTCGCCCTTTGGGTCATGCCTAAAGCTGGACCACAACAGGGAAACCAAAAGGTCAAAAGGTCGATTCGCTTTGGGCAAGTGAGTAGGGTTTCTACTTGGTTGACGTTGGAAGGGGAGCAAACAAATGCAAGTTTTAGCAAATCAGTGGTTGGATTCAACCACTAAACCACAATAAGCAAACAGGTAACATGTGTCTGTGGCTCAAAATACCAAAATGGAACCCCGGTAAGTGGAAACATGGACCAAATCCCGCGTAACCCCTCCTGTTTAATTTTGAGCCACAGCCAATATGTCCCAACAACAACCATGTTAAGGGAGACCTGAAGGAGAAATGGGCGCGGGTCAAACTCAAACCGAAGGAAAACTGCCAGGGTGTTGTGTCCAGTCCATGTCCAGGGGCCCCAAGAATTCATTTGTCCCTCCGCTGCTTCTTTTTTTTGGCGACAACCCGGAAACCTCTGGAAACCCAGGGAAAACGGATCCGGTTTTTAAAAAGGATTGTTGAAAAGAATGTTCGAATTGGAATTTCAAGCCCTAGAATAAGTATCAGGGCTGTGGGAAATGGAACCCACTTCTGCGATACAGCAAGGGCCTAGCCAAAGACTAACCGGGGCCCCGGTTCAAGGGGGAGATTCACAGAAGTGGTTGGAACCCTGATCCCACAACCCTGCGACAAAATACATTTTCGCCTGGGCCCAGCATGGCGAAGCAGAAGCCTGACCAAAGACTAACCAAAGTATCCCTGATAAGTATGGGATTGGCCAAACAAAAGGCAGCCAGCAAAGGATTAAAGGGGGAGATTCCCTAAAGTATCTCCCTCCGCCCATTGTCTTGGCTTCGCGGCCTCACCAGGGCGAAGTCCTCGGTCTCCCGTAGAAGCTCCACCGCTGCGCCGTCCAAAACCGCCTCCTGTCGCAGGCGTCCAGTCTTCAGTCATGGCTGCCTTTGAGCCACTTCGGAGCTGAGTTTAAGGCCCAAGAAGCCATAAAAATAAGTCCGGGCACCTTGTTCATGTTTTTGAGGTGCTGGATGTGTTTCTCCTGTTTTCGGGCACTTTTTTTTTTTGGGGGGGGGGGGCTGCATGTGTTTCTCTGTGTTTGTTCTTTTTCTTCCGGGGGTGGTGGATTTGCACCACTCTTGCGAACCACTTTTTGTTGGGATCCACCGCCCCCCTCCACCAAAAAAAGCAGCGGAAATCGGGGAAACAGATCCCCACGCGAGATCTCAACGCCTCAACTGTGGAGCTCTCTCTCGTCCACCGTGCGCCTCGTGGAAGATCTCCGGGCTCCGGGAGGTCGTCGGCGTCTTGCGCAGCTGCGTGCGCCAAGGAACCTCCCCGCGGCGCACGCGCCAGCGCCTCAAGCGAGCGAGCGAGCGAGCCCAGCGCGAGAAGGGCGGATCCCCTATAATTTCCTTTAAACCATTCCTATAAACAATCCCCAGGCTCATTCCCTCATTCCTGGAGCACCATTCTTGGGGTTGATCTCCCATTCTTTCCCACCATCGTTCTTTTCGAAAACCGGCCGTTTCCCTTGGGGTTTTGATGGTTGCTTTGGACTGAATGGAGAAGGTACCCCTAGAAATATGTTGCGCCTTACGCCCCTTGGAAAGAATAGGAACATCTCCAAATATCCGGCAGCTGTTGCTCAACCCTACTTGCTCAAGTTTTTTGCTGGAAGACCTAAAACATACGTCCGGCAGTGAAATCGAGTCCAGCTTTAAAACCAACAAGGGAAAACAAACCAGTGTTCATCTCAGCACATGGAAGGAACGGGAAGCTTCTCTTTGCTTCTGCCCGGTTCAGTGCCCCTGAAAGGAAAAGGAATGTTTTGGGTTGGGAAGCCATCAAGCAAAAAGGGATGTGCAGGGTGTCACTGAACAACTGGGTCTCCATAAAAAGCCCCAGCAACCAGGCGATCCAAAACACATGGGCCGACCATTGGACATCACGGATCCGGGAATGGTGGGAGGGTCAATCAAACCATGGGATGTTGAGCACCATCTTACACTGATCCCTCAAAACTGGAAGTGTCTACAACATGTCTGGGGGTAGATGAGGAAAACTGCTTGGGTGCTAGGTCAGTTGGCTGTTGCCTCCCCCTCCCCAAAAGAAATAAAACACAACTTTACCACGGAGACAGCACAGGGCGACTTTCTGCATGTCTGATTCCCTAACCTTCCCACAAATGCCATCAAAGGGCACTCCCTGCCATCCCCAACACCCAGGCATTGGCTTGTCATTTGGATTCGGCAGTATTTTTTCTGTGAGTATCTCCAGATTTTGTTCATAATATATCTGCTCTCATAGATGTCTTGGCATCTTCTGTTCTTTGTGTCCTATCGAATATGATATCAGTCTCGCCAAAGTTTGGAGTCCCCGAGTTTGCAACTCAAGCAAAACAACCAGATACAACCAGCCCGGAGTTGCTCGTTGGGCTCCAAGCTCCCATTTTTATCAATCCGAGGAAACCTTTTTACCAAGCAAACAAGGGTTTTCGTTCAAGCTCAAGGGTACCCGGAGTTGGGTACCTGGACCCGACCTTTTTCCACTCTTTGGGCTAAGGCTTGCAGTGCGGTACCTCCAGGAACCAGGGTTGGGCCAACCCCCTACTACATGGCTGTTGGTTGTCAAAACCAATGGGACCATTTTGGGGTAGGTGCACCACCCATTTTAGAACCTATTTTAATGGGGATTGGGATGTTCACTGGGGGTACGATTTGGATTTTGACCCATGGCCCCATTGTTTGAACAACCTCCTTTTCTTGGTCCTCATCCTCATCTGTGTTCAACTAAGCCCAGGTGGAACCCCCAACAGCCCCCTTTGCATAAACGCGGGGCCTTTCAAAGGACAATGGTCCAAAGCAGCACCGATTCCCCTTCTACGTCAGGTTGCATGGGTGGGAGGATATTCGCCTGTAAATTGACCTGGAAATCAAAAGGGTCCATTTCACAAAAGGAGTTTCTACAAATGTTGGGTGTGAAACTGCAGGGGAGTCAACCCGGTTTTCAAGGAGAACCCAGTGTCGTCCCCCCCCAAAAAAAAAGAAGAGAAAAAACAGAGTCTGGCCACCCATGCGCAGGCCGGGAACCGCGCCGGGCCCGCCGAGCCGTCCGTCCGCGAAGAAAACCTCACCCGGTGATACCCCCCTCCCCCACAAAAGCAACAACGGCAACTCACTTCCTGAGTGGATTGGCCAAAAAATGAAAGATCTCAACCGTGTTGCTTGCCGCTAAAATGGTCAAGACCCCCAAAGTGACAATACAGTCCATCAGGAAGTGAGCCAAGATACGTGATCAACGTACCCGACGCCTAGGATTGACATCGTTTCGATCAATTGAAGAAAGAGAAACAAGCATTAGATGATACCGAGCCTTACAGGCGCGTCTGTTTTTTGAAAGTACCCCGTCACAGGTTTTAACCAAGCCTTCTTGGGGGGTCCAAATTTGGAGACCAACCCACGCGGTATCACGCGGTGCTGTGTGGGTGGTTTTCCTGCTGGCTTTCCTTTGAGCCCAAATGCCCCCAAAAGCAGACACCCACGTGGAGATGATTTCGGCCACCCGCAGGCGGGGAGCCAGGCTTGTGGGGCTCCCACGAGTCACATGTCCCGCTTGGCCAGTGCCATGTTCCATCCCAAGCTGGATTAAGACGGGGTGCCAAAGGGCCACGCCGAAAAGTGACCCGAGGTCTAACCCTGAATCCAGGGGTACAGTCAGAACATGGAAAATGGGGGGGGGGGGGGTTGCTTTAACCTACCACTGAACACGGCTGACTCACTGAAAATGGTGATAATGTGGATGGACGAAATCCATTTCGCACCACCTAAGAAAGCCGGGTTTCTGATGATTGTCCTGTAAATGCCAGCAAACGGTGGTTTCCCATGGTTTCCAAGTGGTGCGAAATGGATTTCGTCCATTCACAGTATGTCACCAGTGAGTTCCCATTCAGGCCCCGGCTGACATGGCTCCATGTGAGCGCCAATGGAACCCGCCATAGGCTCCGGAGGCTCTCAGGGTGCGCTCCCGGCGTACCTGGCTGGGGGATCCAAGATGGGACCCCAAGCAGCGGCATGGAACCCAACAAATCCCCCAAATGTGTTGTCGGAATGATACAAACTCAGGGGTGATTCATGTCCGCCAACTTTGGAGTTGCTTCCATAGAGTTGAAGCTTTACGAGATTTTCAGGGGACCGCGTGTAGTCTATCTTTCCATTTATGAGGGCAAACCCATTTTGGGCCGATTCCGCTTTTTGGCTGCCACACCCACTTGAGTCATAAATATTCAAAACCTGGTATTGAAATGGTCTACGAACCACGTAAAGGATTGAAAACGAATTCGGACTTCCGCGCCCATCTATGGCAGGGGGATTTTCCCTTGCCCTCTAATCTAGAAAACGCTTTGCGTGCGCTTTCTCCGGATTTCACCTGTTCTTCCCCAGGGGTGGATTCCACAAGAATCGCCTCCAAACCGTTCCCAAGATCCAACCTCCGGTGGTGCCACATCCCTCACGCCTCGCAGCCGTGCGCGCGGGATGCCGCCGATGGGGAGCCATGCGCTCTGCATGGGCGAAAACGGCTGCGGAGGAATGGGTCTCGGAATTCATGGAGCTCTCCGAAAAAAAAATCGGATCCCCCCACTGGAGTGTTTGAGTTGCTTCTCCCAAAGTTCGACATGGGCGGCACCCGATTCCATAGGTTCTATTTTTAGGCTTCCCATCCACAAATCCTAGGACTACCTGGCAACCATTCTGTGCCCGATCCTGAGAACATGGAAGAATGGGGAATCAGTCCCAGGCGATGGTTGGAGGTGTTGAGTCACCGTTGAGTTGGTGAATCACCCCCGGGAAAAACAGTCTCATGTTTTTCGTAAGCGAGTTGGTGAATCATCCCAAAGGGAACAGGAGTAACAGGTGTGAAAAGGCCAGCAGTTGGTCCTCTGGGTAGATCGTCCCCATTTTTCGAGGTGACTCCCAGTCTTCCAATTCCGATCCCTTTTGCGACCGGTGAGCGCTGGGATTCTATTTTTTGGTGGAAAACGCATCGTTTTCCCAAACGCCTGGCGTTCCTCTAAGAACCGTTTTGGGTGTTCCTAAAATCCACTTGTTCAGTGACCCTGGTAGAAGAAGGGACCCCTTGTCTGGGGATGACCAGTTTCAGTGCAAACCAAAAGGGCCCCCCCATCACTTGCGCCACCCGGCTTCTCATCACTTATACCAGCCAGCGAAAACACATACACAGCTGGTTGACGCACAGGGGCGACAATCTAGGGTTCTGGCGGGGCCGTCTAGAGCTAGTTTTTCAGCTAGTGGGAGGTTTGGCTCAGTGCCTGTTGCTGCTGGATTGCTGCACGGGCGCGGTGTTTTCAGTGTGTTGCGGAAGAGACCAAGAAAGGAAATCACTTGCCCCCCCCCCCCCCCGCAGGCCAAAATTCCTTTCCTTTTCGGGCTGCCTGTGGCGACTCGACTCTTTCTGCCGGCCAGGATTCTTTTTGATGAAAACCTGCTTCAAGATGAGTAGGGTAATAGGCTTGGACTAGGGCTGGTTTAGGCTTGGTTCGGCTGGTTTAGGCTTGGACTAGGGTTGGTTCAGGCTTGGTTTGGGGTTGGTTCAGGCTAGGGGTTTTGGCTTGGTTTAGGTGGTTTAGGCGTGGTTTAGGGTTGGTTCAGGCTTGGTTTAGGGTTGGTTCAAGCTTGGTTCAGGGCTGGTTTACGCAGGGTTACGGGTTGGTTCAGAGGCTTGGTTTAGGGTTGGTTTAGGGTTTGGGGTTTAGGGTTTAGGGTTCACAGGACTCAAGACGTGGAAACCTTCAAAGCAACGTCTATCAACAGTCTCAATCCCACCCACCCAGGCCCGCTATCAAGGGCCAGCTTACACACATGGCCAGCGGGGACCAACAAACCGAACGCACGACAAGCAGAGTGGCGAGCGGCGAGCGCAGGAAGTTGCGTCAGGCAAGAACAGCAAGCGGCGACCGACGAAGCAGCGGAGTCTAACGCCCATCTTTGTCGACGACGCGAGGCGCTGGATGGGAAGGCGCTTGCGGAGGTTTATTGCAGCCAAGTGACCTCTGAGATGTGAGACGGAAGCCCGCCAGAAATCAAGATTCCGTCGACAACCGAGCGGCGTCGCGCGAGGGATTGTGCTTAAGGAGGCAGATTAACACGATGGAGCGCGCAGGGCGTCGCGGGCTTTGTGGATGGAGCTCGAATTTGTTGCGCCAGCCATGTGTTTCAGAGCATAGTGGAGGGACAAGGTGGACAACTCGGCGGCCATCGGTCGGGCGAGCCTGCGAAAGCAGAAAGCGCAAGCGAGCGGCGAAAAGACGTGGAGCGGCGCCGCGAGACCCCCGAATGAGAAGCGTTTTAGAAGCAATCCCAATGGCTTGGCAGCGCCGTCGAGCTCGCATCCAGCGCGCTGCGCGGCAAATCCCACTGGCTTGACAACGGTTCAGGGTTTGCAGCTTCCGCGCCACAGTGAGAGCGATTGCGCGAAAGTTTAGCGTGCGCAAATCCGCCGACATTGCTCGGCGTGTCGGACACCTAAGAGAGGATAGAGGATAACCCCCCCCCCTAACCCCGCCCCACCCGACGTCTGATACGTGGGGGGGCCCCCCCCCCCAAGGACCGCACGGCAATTTGATGACGTTCCACTAAACGTAGTCTTCGGGGACCCGGTGTCGCAAAACAGGGGTCCCAGGCTCGATTCCCCCTGCCGGCTTTTTTGCTGGCTTGGGCTTCCTGCATCCTTTTGCCGAAAATCTGTAAAAACTCTGTGTTTTTGGACATCATCTTTGCGAAAACGCTGGAAAAACAGTGTTTTTTGCGGGAAATACTGGGGAGCAAAGGGGAAGTGCAAGGATACATACATACATACAGACATACATACAGACAGACAGACATACAAACATACATACATACATTACATTACGCAACATCACATTACACTACTTTAAATTACATCGCATTACATACATACATACATACATTACATTACATTACTTTACAATACATTACATTACTTTACTTTACTTTACATTACATCACATTACATACATACATTACATACATTACATACATTACATACATTACATTACATACATACATACATTACATTACATTGCATACATGCATACATACATACATACATACATACATACATACATACATACATACATACATACATACATACATACATACATACATACATACATACATACATACATACATACATACATACATACATACATACATACATACATACATACATACATACATACATACATACATACATACATACATACATACATACATACATACATACATACATACATACATACATACATACATACATACATACATACATACATACATACATACATACATACATACATACATACATACATACATACATACATACATACATACATACATACATGCATACATATCTACATGCATACATACATACATACATACATACATACATACATACATACATACATACATACAAGAGAGGGAGATTGGGGAGAGAGTGGCTTGGGGGGATGGGGAGGATGGGGAGCGGAGGGAGGGAGAGAGGACGACAGAACACACCAGAAAAAAAGGGAGAGAGGAAGAAGGAGAAAAGGGAGAGGACAATGTCGGCGGACTGAGCCGGAGGCTCTAAAGTTTTTACGATTTTTGCCCCAAACTTGGATGTGAACAACGAAACAGATTTAGAAGCTCGCGGGAAACACAGGGAACTGAAAAGGCTTATGTGAAAGGCAGCGAACCCCAAAATTGGAACTCCGAAACAGTTCCTCTATCGGACCGCTGCAGTCCGTGAGCCACGCTTGAGCCGCGAAGCACAACTCGCAAAGCGTTCTCTTGCAATTCAAATTGCCTTCAGCAAATGAACTGTCTGGCATTTTGAAGAAAAACCAAAAGATCTGCTTCTTCCATCTGTTCAAAACAAAACGAAAACACGGACAACCAAACAGCGACACGACCACGACAAACAGAGTCTTCCGGCACCTCTGGGGAGGCAGGTTGTCCTGCTTTGCTGCCTTTGCGTTTTGGCGCGGTGTGCCGTTTGAAGGTTTTCTGTCACTTTGTTTTCGTCGCCACTTTGTTTCGCTCGATTTGTGTGTGGCTAATCCCCTTTTGTTTCTGTTTGGGGTGGTTTTTCCCTGTTTGTGGTTTGAAAGGATCAAACCCTGAGGATCTGCAGGTTTGCAGAGCGTATGAAAGAGCGGGTTTGAGTTGCAGGTTGCTGCGTGACGGGATAACGTGTCAGATCAGATTCGAGTTACTGTCGCAGCATGACGTGAGTACATGTCAGATCAGATTTGGTTTGCTGTTGCGGCGTGACGTGATGACATGTCAGATAAAGTTTTGTCTTGCCTTGCTTGGTGCAACCATTTGAGTTGCATCTGGATGGAGTTGGTTGCAGTGGGGCGCACTGCAGATTGTGAGATGTGCTTGCAGCGCAGTGCGGTATAGGGCAGTTGTTTGCACGAGAGTGTGCTGGAACGTGTGGAATACGCTTGCAGTGCAGTGCAGCACAGTACAGTTGCACGAAGCCTTGTGCGCTTTTCCGTTTGTTTGTGCATGTCACTAGTTGCAGGTTTAGGTCTGACCATATGTGAGAGCTCCGCCGTGTGCAATTTGCATGACAGATGAGCTTTACGGAGGTCAGTTTGCCTAACATGTCATCAACGAAAAACTACCTGTGCACATAGTTTCACACCCCCTCATGGCCTGTTTCCTGCTGCTCATTCTCAAAGAGCCCATCTCCAAAGAGCCCAGCACGCCGATCTCCGAAGAGCTTGGCACGCTCATCTCCAGAGAGCTTGGCATGCGGCGCATCGCCGCATTCTTTTTGCACGATGATTCCGATTCAGGTGATGGCAATTGGGATTGTCCTGAAATACTTGTGCACCCGAAAAGATATACATAGTGGCCTCAATAGGCATATCCGTGGTCTGGCACACCTATCCACCCGGGCCTCACGCACAAGTCCTAGACTTCTCACAGCCCTCGGGTAGCTTCTGTTCTGCCGGAGCACACCTCAGGCCATTCCTGAGCAACCACATGATGACACTTGGTGCTCCCAACAATGCGTGAAATAGCATTCCAGCACAAACGGTTCGTCTGCAGTTGCCTGGCCCTTTTCAACTTGTAGCTAGGCTCATGCTTGTTCAAATGACGAAACGGACATCGTGCTGTACATGGGACAGAGGCCATTAAGCAAGAGAAGCTTGATTGGGTCTTGGGTCAGCTGGCGCATGAGGTGCCAGATGAGACGGCGATTTGTGAAAAGGGACCAGGTTTGATTCCGGGTGAAGCCATTATGTCTGTGCCTGTGGATGGACCTTGAGTTCCGTTGAGGTGACGTACTTGGATGAGTCTGAGGAGTGCGCGTGATTTGCGGGTGTTGCTCAAGAAGGTTCCCGAGGGCTGAAAGAATGCCTTGCACCTTTTCCACAAAGGTGGCTCAGATCTTAAGAGAGTGATGGTGGCGTTCTGCGCCAAGGAGGACTCGGAGCTGTCCAAGCTGTGTGTTGAGTAAGGGCATCCCTTGCTTTAGCTTCACGGGAGCTACCCGGCTTGATGTTCGGGAACATGAAAACTTGTTGGTGAAGGTTCTCAGCAGGCTGAGGGCCAGAAAGGACATTGTTTCGTTTTTGGGCGTCCACGCCCAACCGAGCCAGCCAAGACGTCCACAAAAAGCTGAGCATGCTTGCGATCTGAAGACTTTGAAAGGGAATCTGCTGGATTGCTCTCACCTCTCACCCGGAAGGTGCCTAATGGCAAGCCGACCCTTCGCGACAGTGTGCTGAATCCAGCACATCCGAAGTTCAAGATGCCGTACACGGCGCAGGAGACCTTCCATCTTGGCAATGTTGCCTGCACTCTCGCTGTCTGAGTAGATCACCACGGGGTAGTGACCTTCCTTGTGCCACTCGCAAATGTGCACCTCTGTCGGCAGCCCCTCCAAGAGCACTTGCAACGCAAGCGAAGCGTACAGAGCCTCTTTCCCCATCTCTGTCAGCGCATCCAATTCTGCTTCCGCAGTGGACAAGTTTGGAAACACTTGATGCGTGTTCCTAGGGCAAAGACCATCCCACCTGAGTAGCTGGCCTTTCTCCAAGAAGCGTCACAAACTCCAACCACCGTCATGTCCCCCTCATGAAGCTCAACCAAACCCATGGAGAAGGGATTTCCTGAAACCAAGTTGCGGGACTTGGCGTACCGCAATTATCTCTCAAAGCACGCCGTTGTTGGTACTGAGACAGCCAACTCACGAAGTACAAAGGCGGGGGGCAAGTGTTAGAAAACCAACTCAACTTCCCCAAAGTGGACCGGTACTGTTCCGCTTTGTCCCGACTCAGCAATCGGTCCTTCTCCAGCTTCTCCGGCAACTCGTACTTCTTCATCTCTGGAGGCACATCCGTTTCCTTCCTCCAATGCATCAAAATAAGCAGCCGGGAGCCCAAGACAAATGGGTCCATCCTGAGACACACGCCGAATCTCCCTTCCAAGAAACTCCAAGCATCCAACCGGCCTGACCAGTCTTCTTGGTTTCAAACTTCTTGCCAGTCTCATCAACCAAGCACAAGCACCATCACTCCCAGCCTTCACGCAATCATCCACATATGCCAACAACAGGAGATTCTTGCGCTTGCGCCTGAACAGGGTCGGCAGGTTCGTCTCCTCAAGAGCAAAGCGCCTTTCCGATCCTCGCTTCCGCGCCTTTCCGGTCCTCACTCTTGCACCTTCCCGGTCCTTCCGCACCCGCCTTCCCGGTCCTCGCTTCCGCGCCTTCCCGGTCCTCGCTTCTGCGCCTCCCCGGTCTTCACTCTTGCGCCTTCCTGGTCCTCGCTTTTGCTCCCGGTCCTCGCTTCTGCGTTTCACGGGTCCTTGGCCCTTCCCTACAATTCCTCGCTCTGGTCAACAAATCGGCGCGGCGGCGGGTATGCGCGACGAGCACTCGCCGGCAAGAGCGATGCCGTTATGGTGGGTATAAGCGATGAGAAAACGACCGTCACAAGTACCAACCAAAAGGGATTGGAAGGGTGCCAATGAAGAAACCCAAGGCGCCCTTTGAAAACCGGCAACCCCCAGTCTCCGCAAAGACAACCGGCGCTATGGAAACTTAGAGCCTATGTTATAAGGCCCTACTTGGCATACCCGCCAATAAGCTCTATAGAAGGATGGTGCTTGGCTTTTGTACCCTGGATGCCCCTGTATATCTCATTTATTGCCACTGTGTTTGATATGCCCATTTGGGGTATGTAAGCAGGGCCCCAAATATGTTGCAAAAAAACACAACCTAGTCTAGAGTTGCAAAAGTATTCAGGTTGCCATGTACGCATGATGCATTCGGGTAGTTGCAAAACTCACTGTACATGTGCCCACCATATCTACCCCAGCTGTTGCCCAGAACTAAACATGACACGCTTAAATCATGGCCCATATTCAGGCAACCTTGGATTTTGTGAAACCTTTCTGTTGTCCCCGCCCCAACGGTGGATGGATGCGACGAAAGGACCATTTTTTTCGCTTGAAGTCTTCCAAACACGCTGCCTAGTGACAAGCGGAGACCCATGACCCCGGCCTCCAGTCGCAAAAGAAGGGGCACCTCTGTTGTTGATGGTTTTCCAACCAATTGTCATCCTATGTTTCATAGGACCTTTTGATCAACCTCCAAATGGCTTGTCAAGAAAGCAACAGGTCCATGATGTCCTATCGCGCCGATGTTTTCAGCTTGTGGTTTCCTTGAAGGGGACAAGGGCTGGCTGGTTACCCTCCCACTAGCCAACATGGAAGTGCACAGACCCCTGTAAAAAACACTACTTCCCTCTTGGTGAGTTGGCCTTTTTGCACAAACCCATGTTAGTTGGTGGCTGCTTAAAGCCAGTTTGACAAAGCCCGGTGCCAGCGCGCCGATTTGTTTTTCCTCAAATGATGCGGTCCGCCCATGGCGTCTCACTCTCAGCGCCTCAGCTCTGCAAAGCCGAAGCCGAGAATCCACTCGTTGCCAGCCGAAGATGTTGGAACACACGTTGCCTCCGCTGGGCATAGGGAAACCAAGTCCCTTTTGTTTGCAGGGTTGCGACCTATTTAGCTAAGTCCCAGGCCATCTTTTTGCAAGGATAGCTGGCGAAAAAGGGGAGTTGGTGGAAAGAATCCTGGAACTCTAAACATCATTTGCCCTCCAAAGAATTCAGAATCTCCACTAGGTCCTCCAGTAGAGAGGTTAGAATAAATGTACCCGATTTTCTCTGTAGTCTATTTTAGTAGGGGAACCCTCCCCAAAAAAAGAAACGGTAAAACGGCACTGCTGGGGGACCTAGTCCATACAAAGGAGCTCCTTTTGGAAATCCAAACTTGAACGGGGCCCTGGCCTGAATGCGGCCCGGGCCTTAATGCCTTAGCCCCTTCGAACCATCGCGAAAAGTTGTGCGGATAGGTTTGAGGTACCTCTGGGCTCATTTTCCTGCAGGTGTTGAACCGCTTATTTTGGGTGCTTGTGCTGCTGGTACTGTTTTTACTAATGGGGTGCGGATCTTTTTGGGGCACCCTTGGTGAACTTCATTTAGGTATTCATGTCCAAACGCTCATAGCCACATGGCTGTGGCTCGCAAAAAAGTACTTAGATGGTATCTTGGCATCTGGAACCAAAGGCTAAACCCTGCGTAACCCTGGCTCCTTAATTTTGAGCCACGCCCACATGTGAAAACAAACATCGACTCTTAACGGCTCAGTAGACAGCGGCTGCGAAACGATCGGTCCCAGAATGGGCAACCCCTCACTTTGGCGGAGAGCAAACCAAGACCCACCTCAACACCCTAGAGTATAAAAGTGATAGACTACATTCTAGGGGTTGATTCCAACCATTATTTTTAACCATTGTTCTTTTCGAAAAACCAACTATTTTCTTGGGTTTCCGGAGGTTTTCTGGAAAGAAGGATCCCTGGAAAGAATGGGGAAGGTACCCCTAGAAGAACGCCTTCAAACCCGCTTCAACACCCTAGAGTATAAAAGTCATAGACTACATGAGATCATTCATAGTAAATGATGGAAAATGCAACCTTCAGTTGCAAGGCATGATCCCTCAAAACAAAGGGGACACGCGTAGAATCGCAGAGTTTGGTAACCCTAAAGCAAGAGATTTGAAAACTCCCAAACAACAGAGCCTGCCAAGTTCCATCTCTCCTTCACCCCCCTCAAGAAAAACACAAACAGAGCTACACAACCTTGAACAAAGGTAGCACCACCTCAGGTAGCTGCGTTTCTGACATTTTTGGCTGCACTTTTGGCTGCACAACCTCACTTCTGCTCACTTTTCCTGCGTTCTGACCTTGCTAGCCCTAAAAGAGGGTCAAAGAAGCAGCATGTCGGTTTCGCCTCTGAGTTGGTGTTTCCATTGACCGATCGGGCTTGCGACATTTTTGGGTTTTTTACCGACTACTTTCGACAGCCAAAGAACCATGTGGCCATGGGTCAAAGTCCCGTGCCCCAGTGAATCCCAATCCCCACTAAAATGACTAAAATGGGTGGTCAATGGGTGGTCAGTGCACCTACCCCAAAATGGGATCCCAAAACGGTTTTGACAACCACAGCCATCTCGGTTTTCTGTCCAGAGAACTTATCACCAGTACCCATTTGGCAACGGGACCCATTGAGGCCCCCGCTGTCCTGCGGATTCGAAACCGTACTCCGCAAGAGCTCCACCAGCGGAGGCTCCGGGCCCTGTTGCTCCTGGTCCCGCCCCCAAAGGGACCCAAAGGACATCAACAGGAAAAACAGAACTTCTTCTTTTGTTTTTGGTGGGGGGGGGTTGGTGTTGAAAAGGAAATCAAGAGGAACAACGGAACGACGCATTATTAGTTTATTTGAGGGGGGGTCCCCTAGGGACGGTTCCGGGCCTCATCATCCTTGGAACCGAAGTTAAAGGCACAGAACAAGGCCAGACTCATTCGCTTCAGGCTTTTGGTGAGAGGCCAAGACATGCCCACCATTTGCAGACAGAAGGGAATATCTGCAAATGATAAGCTTAGAGGCTCAGGCGCATGAGTTCACCATCAAGTATTGCCCCAAACACCAGGCCCCCTGAAAACCGGCTGTTCCGTGAACCCAGAACGGGTGAATCTACAAGGCCCGCTCTAGGTTCATCCAGCCCTCGCTCGCATTCGGGGCATTCTGGTCGACACTGGTGTCTACCATGGGCCCAGGAAGTCACCAGTCCCGGCGGTCGTCTCAGGGGAGTCCCTGCCTCTTGCTTTCTTTTGGACACCCAAATATTACCTAGGTCTGAACCTCGGAAAGCCGCCGGCTTACTTTCCTGGCTGCCAAGGCAAACCTATGCGCAGTTGTTTTTTTGTTTGTGCATGAGCTCCCCAAAAAACTGCCTGTGAGCTACGCTTTTGTTGCCATGGGTCTTTCCCCAAACATCGCATGGCGGGGGGAGATCCTTCTTTGCATGACTAGTCCGCCTGAACTCGAGGAAGGAAACTCCCTACTTGGGTGCTCGTTGCCAAGTTGGCACGCTGTTGGTAACCTAGAACGTAACCCACTCCTAAGTCCTCGCCTTCAGCGGGGATTCAGCTTGTTTGGGGTGTTGCTCACCCAAGTGGGTAACCACAGACACGAACGTAACGAACATCCCATGGATCTTCCGGGGGCTCCACAAAAAGCACAGCCTCCCATTTGCTCAAGCCCCCTGAAAAAAAGCATTAAGCGCATGTCCAGCGGCAATAAATTCCAACTTCAAAACCAACCAGTCAAAAGTGCCATCATATTCTTAAGCAACTGGAAGAAGGCCCGCCACTGCCTTGAAATGAGTGTACTTACAACCTTCCCATGGGATCGGTCCGGGTCGACCCCTGAGGATTGACAAACATCCTGCACCAGCTTGAATCCATGGTTGAAGCCATTGTTTGTTGCTCGCAACCATCCACAACATGGAGGGCCCAACATGGTTTACCCTACTAAATGGAATCATGGACCTCTTACCTGCGGTCCATATCATGGTGCTTAATTTTTACCCATACCCAAATCATCCTCTGAAAGAACACTACATATTATCAGTCACACATTTTAGTGCTTCCTGAAGGGGTTGCACCCATCGGACAACCTTCCATTTGCTCGAGCCCCTTTGGAGAAGAAAAAAAGGGGGAAACTTTCCAGTAGCGATAGGATCCAACTTCAAGACCGACAAAGGGACCGGTTTCCTTTTGCCCCTTGGCTCACTCTTTCCATGCCCCCTTGTGGTTGATCGCTCCGCGCCCCAGCGCCAAAAACACTTCAACACCCGAAACCCGTCCTGGGCATCAAAGCGCTGCTCCAGCCTGGATCGACGCGAGGCTCGGGGAGCGTGTTGGTCCTTGTTTCCATGTATCTAGGGGTACCTTCCATTTCCATGCTTTCCGGGGATCCTGATCTTTCTAGAAAACCACCAAAAACCCTGGGGAAATGGCTGGCTCTTAACAAGAACGATGGCTGAAAAGAATGGAATTGGAATCAACCCCTAGAATGTAGGGCAGCCCATTTCGGGCAATTTTCACCCACTCCCATATGGCTGTGGGTGTTTGAAACAACCAGGAATTAGACCGCGGATTTGAGTCCATATCTCCATTTACCTGGGTTGAATTTGGGGGTGCCTGTTTTTGACCCACTCCCGTATATCTACTTGTGGCTATGTCTGTCAAGACAACTCTGACGTGCTTTTTTGAATACTTGATCCCAAAGGCCAAGAGAAACAAACACCGACCCGCCGCGCAACTTGTGACTCGCACATTGGATTTCCAACTCCTCCCGGAGAGTCCACGTGTCAGCCTGAGGTGTGCAGGGTTTGACGGGCTGCTCCGATCTCACCGCGCTGTTGGGGCAAAAAACAGCCTGGACTGCTGCCGCTCAAATACTAGGTCCTCCAGTAGAGAGGATAGAATAAAGGTACCAACATTTTTCCCGTAGCCTATTTTAGTAGGGGGACCCTTCCCCCAAAAGAAGCGGTAAAAGGGCACTGAGGGACCTAGAATAGATCACGTAGTGAGTCAAAGGAGGCCAACGGAGTCCCATCCGCTCGCTCACGGATCCGGATCTGAACAGCCCACAGTCACGAGAGAGCGGACGGCACGCTTGAAAATGGAGCCGAGCCGCGCCCAAAACCCACCGACCGTTCTACCGTCGAGAATTGATTGTTTCTCGGCTGTTACCATCACCATGAAGTCAGGCACAGCCGGACCACCTCCAAAAGGAAATGGTTTGGGCGCTCAGAGCATCGTGCCATTGACAGCAAGCCTGTCAGACTTCCGTCACAGTAGGATTGATGATCATGCCCGCGGCCCATCTGGAGTTGAACAATCGATTTGCCCTGCCGTCCATCTTCCTGGCGAGTTTTAACATGATTTCTGTAAGTTTGGGCGCTTCATTAGAAAGATTGGGGGGCAAGTGCCTTCTGCTTTTGGCACCCTATCCCGTCGCTCTTAAAACATGTTGACATTTTCTTTGGGGGGGGGGTCCTGCAGTTAGGCACGTGGTAGAAGCCCTTCTGCCCCCGCACCGAATTCCAGGTTCCTGGCCAGCAGTCCACGTGTGTTCCTTGAACTAACCCCCTATCCCGTCTTCGAATAATATCGCTGGACAATCCCTGGCTACCTTTTCCCGCCCGCGCATGGCAATCCTCCTAATTTGCTTCCAAAGTATCAGCTTGCCTTTCGGCCGTTCAGTGGGGTTCTGTGGGCAGCGTCCTTTGCTCCTTTTGGGGTAACCCGGTAACCCTTGTTCTTGTCTGGCTTGGCCAAATCGCAGCCCGGCTTGAAGAAGAAAATGAACAGAACACCAGCAAGGAGAATCCCTTTGTCCGCGCCTTTTTCGAGGTCAGAGGTGGAACCAAGGCGCAAAGTCTTCGTGTCCCCCCTCAGATGGGCCCAGCGGAGCAGGCAGGCCATAGGTAACCAGGCTGCTTAGGTGACGGCGGTTCCATACCTTTCCTGGGTCGCCTCTTGGGGTAGCTGGATCACTTCGGTAAATCAAACGAAGCTCGGCCGAAGCACCATATGTATACTTCATAAACGGCCGAAACAACACAAAAAAAAGAACACCGCGGCGGACCGGGGGAAACAAAGAAACACAAACATCGCGCCCGTTACAACTGAAGTTCACTCCACGGCTTTGTCCAGCCCTATGCTCTTGACGTCCAGAAGGTTCAATGGCCTGGTTACCTTCGGCCAATGGAAGCTTCAGGATCCAAAGCTCCATCTGTCAGCTGAGGCGGCCAACGTCGCACCGGCTGGAAACAGGAGCCTCCCCAAGACTTCAAAAAGGCAAGGTACTTTGTAAGTGGTTGGTAAGCTTGGTTGTGCCATGGCCATAAGTCTCCGTTCAGCGAGTTATAACCCGGCTTACTGACCACGTACTCAGTAAGCTTTCTGGGCTTTACCCCAAAATCGTCATTTCCAGATTGACGAAAAGCCAGGAACTGTGGAAGACACTCCTTTCAGGAAGCCCGTTTTGGGGGTTCAACGTTGATTTGCATGGGAGCAACCGTTTATTGCCCGCTTTCTCCGCCAGGCGACTTGGTCCCAGCTCAGCTGAACACGAGCAGAGCGTTCGCAAAAGGTTTGCCCAAGGCGATCGGACCCGCGGCCGGGCTGAGGGGCGTCTTGGTTGACGTTGGAAGGGGAGCAAAATTTAGATGCTAGCAGTGAAGTGGTCATTTGATTCCATTTCCCACAGCCCTGACAGCCCTATACATGGCCAAGGCCCAAAAAATCCTGAAGAGCCACATTGTGGACAACACAGCTTGGTCCATGCAAAATGTTTCCCAACAACAATGAAGAAATGAACTTAAGCTGCTTCAAGGGAAGTTTGGACCAAGCTGTGTTGTCCACAGTGTGGCTCTTCGAGACTTTTGGAGCTTTGGCCATGTGTAGGGCTGTCAAGGCGGTGGGAAATGGAATCCACTTCTGCGATACAGCAAGGGCTTAACCCCAACGACTAACTTGCCAGTTAAAGGGGGAGATTCCCACAGAAGCGGGCCCTTGATCCCACAACCCTGGCCGTTCTTCGGCTTTCCACGACAGCTCACCGAGAGACCGAGAGCGTGCCTGCCCCACTCCGGATGGACGAAATCCTGCTGTTGACTGGTGGTTCTTCCCATGCATAAGAGATGAAAGCAGGATTTCGTCCATCCACAGTAGGATTTAACACATGTCCGTTTTCATTCTAGAGAAGGGCAAACATGTCGGATGAACACCCCTGTTAGTCCAGGGAACACCACCCCAAAGGAATTTGAAACGACATCCCTTCGGGGTCTTTCTTCTAACGAACGTATTTTCACATGACCCCGGAGGGCTTCTTCGGCTCTCCAAACTGATCCCCTGCTAAAATGTTTGACTTTTAGCGGGTTCAACGGAGAAAAAAAAGAAGGAGAAAATCTCACCGAACCAACCAAGAAAGCTATATAAAACGCCAAGGAACCGGGATGTCTAGGAAAGACCACCATTCTGGTGGAAGACTCTGATAACGCCCGCCCGTCTCCCCGGGGTCCCATCATGAGCTGGGAATGGAAATGCCAAGGTTTGGGCGCAAGGCGCAGCCTGGCGCACACCTGAAAGCTGATCAAAAGGTCCTGTGAGGGATGACCATTGGTCGGAAAACCGACCAAAAGCCGCCTGGTGTTTATCACATGGGAAAATTTGATCTTGGTCAAAACTGAGGGCCTTTAACGGAAGATTGATCAGCCCCCTGTGTATGTTGGGATCTCGAGATCCTACATCGGATTCGGCAGTCACCTTGAGCGTGTGGACTGATCACAGACCCACAAAGACTCACAAGTCCACTATTTGTGGACCCTACTGTGGACGAACAAAGTCCTGCACCGCCCAAGACACCCTGGAATGATGATTCCCCTGTATATAAATACCCACAAACAATGGAATCCCATGGTTTCAAAGTGGTGCAGGATTCCGTCCATCCACAGCATCAAAAAGAAGAGCACAAGGGTGATTTGGGAAGGGCCCAAGGAAGCCCGGACAATCTCTGCCCAAAAACATCAACGCCTTCTTTCGGATACGCAAAACAGGGACTACGGGCAAAGATTTGTCGCATGACGTCGGTCATTCTCTCATTCTCTCATTCTCTCTCCGGGTATGGCGGTCACAGTCTCACCATGCGCGTGAAGAAGGTGCACTTAGTAGACCTCGGTTCGGAAAGCAAAATGAGTCAAACTCCGGCGTGGCCATTTCCAAATGTCCAGACAGCTGAAAAAAGAAAAAGAATTCAACACACAGTTGGCTGTGGGTCAAATAGGTACCCAAAATGGAACCCTGGTAAATGGAAACATGGACTAAAACCTGCGCTCCAATTCCTGGTGGTTTAATTTTGACCCACACCCAGCTTTACACTACCTGAAGCCCTCAAGCCCTGAAGCCAGACATTTCTTCGCCATTTCTCGGGTCCCCATGGCTCATATCCAAGGCCTTGGCACCATGAACCATCCATGTTTCAGCTTCCCGAATGGGTGGTTTGGAGCCGATGCTTTTCGGCTTGAAGGCTTGAAGGCTTGGGTGGTTCATCCCAAATTTACCCGAAGGGTTGAAATCCAAGATTCACCATCCAAATTTCACCAGAAAAGCAAACAACTACCCAGAAAGGCGATGTCCAAAGTGTTGGGTGACCAAATGTCGGGTAATGGGTCCAAACGAAACCGCTATCACGCATGATTCTGCTATGTAAGCTGGAAGCCGTTTCTTAGATCCTGTCAAACGGGTCCTCTGAGGTTTCACCCAAACGAAGCGACAACCAACAAGAAGCGTCGTTTAATTGCTTCGACTTTACTCGACTTTGACGTCCAAAGTGGTTCGCGCCAGGCAGCCACTGGGCCCTCAAATGTCCTGCTAAAAGTTGACCTTTCAGCGGGATAAATTCGCAACCTACCACCAAACCCAAAAAACATCAAAAAACCGGACAAGCTAAGGAACCGGATGGCTGGGCTTGCCAATTCAGAACAGTCTCCGAGCACAAACGGCCCAAGAGAGGCCAAGCCAAAAAAGAATCGAGCCGGTTCTTAGGATCTTTTCGCCGAGGTCCTAGCTTCACATCCAAAGTTTGACTGAACATCGAGCCTCTGTGGTGGAACAGGGAGCCTGCGAACAAACAGTGGAGGAGCAACTTAAATCACGGCTGTGGGAAATGGAATCCACTTCTGTGATACAACAAAAAGGTCCCCCAAAGACTACCCCTACCATTCAAAGAGGGAAATATGTTATATACAGAAGTGGGGATAGACCCTTGATCCCACAACCCTGACTTAAATGGACAGTGGTTGCCAACCCAAAGTTGGCAACCAACCAATCAAATAAAGGGAATTCGCAAGGTGGAACAACCCCAGTAAAACAAATGATGAAAGTGCAGACCAAACACCAAAACAAAAAGCGTGCTTGCCGAAACCATTCCAGGTGCGCCGGAGAAACCACCGTGTATTACCTGGGCTGCCCTCAGATCCCCCGCTAAAAGTTTAGCTTTTTATGGGTGAAATGGAAACTACCACTAAACACTAAAAAGCTAAAAGGCTAAGGCGATGGCTGGGAGCCACCAAGAAATGGAAACCGCGAAGTTGCTCGGAGGCTCCCGGGACTCCCATTCTGCAAAGTTTGCTTAACTCCCAAAGCTGAATTTAGAGTTGAATCCCCAAGAAAAGGACCTCAGGATTGTGGCCTTCGCCCGTTTTACTCCTTGGTCCCAGTGAGCTCGCGGAACGGACATGCTCATTTTGCGCTTTGCAGAACCCGATTCTAGTTCTGCTGTGAATGCGTGCGAAATCCATTTACCACTTTGAAACCACGGCCGAGACCATTGTTTGTTTGTTATTTACAGGGGAATCCTTAGAAACCAGGGTTCTGAATGGTGCGAAATGGATGACTCGCAACCATCCACAGTATGGCAGCTCGGCCAAGGCACGGGTTTGGAGAGAACGGCATCTCCTCCTCCTTTGGCAAAAGTTGCCGGTCCGGTGTCGCGAATTTCTCCTGAAGACAAGGCCCCTGTTGGCGCATGTTCAGCCCGGAGACGGGGGGGAGGATACAACCCAAGACCTCAACTTGGCTCGATCCACAACACTTGGAGTGGGTGTCGGCGCCCTTTGCCCACCAATGACAAGGGATCCCTAAGTCGGGACTCGAATGGCACACCAAAGCCGGAGTTTTCAGCATCCCTAACCCCTGACATTTCGACCGAGTGCAAGCACCTGGCAAGCGAACATGGGGCTGCAACTCCTGGGCTGGCTGAAAGTCATTGGTTTTTTTCACTGAACTCTATTGTTTCAACACAAACTCCTACTTGCCTTCCCCGCAAGGTCAACCTTTTAACAACACCTGCAACCTGCGTCAACAACTCCTTTGGGCGCCTTTTTTATCATTTGAGCGTCTGCAAACAAACTGTTTCAGAAACCTCGGTCAAACTCTTCAAACGGAAGGTGGGCCTGGTTTGAAGTCACAGGAAAGTGCTCTGCCCGGCTGCTGAAGCCCAGTTCCATACTTTCAAAAGACGAACAAAACATGGAAGTGCCTGCAAATGGACGTTCCAATCACATTCCTTCTCTGGTCCCGCCCCCAATCATTCCCGGTGCCTCAAAGACCTCATCGCCTTTCTGGAAAAACTAAAAAAAAAACATGTAATTGTCCACCCAAGCCTGGCGAGATCATCTGATTCAGGCTCGGAGAACTCTTGGTTTGATCATCTTCCCTGCTTCCCCTTCCCTTGTTCAAGCTGGTCTTGGTTGCTGTAACAACCCCTCTGCAAAAGTTCTTCACTTTTTGTCCAAACGCTCAAGTCCAAAGATCCGACGGCGATTTGTCAAAAAAATGCTGCACCCTTCGTTCCGCACTTGTTCCATGATTCTTTTCCCCGGGCCCTCTCCTGTTTTGCCTCCTCTCGTGAGCGGATCCGGTCGATAACCTCTTGGAACTGTTCTGGACACTGCTCCACCGCTTCAAGGAACTTCGCCAAGGCTGCCTCGTGCTTGCACGACATGGCTGCGAGCGCGAATCTGTCTGTCCCAGTCGACCGGGAGGTAGGAGATGTGGCCTGCTCCGGAAACTGAGTTGTGGAATCACACACGTCCCTGCACCTAGGCCAACCAAAAAACGAAATGGAAAAAGGGCACGTAGCTGGGGGACCTAGACACAAAAGTCCAATGGTATTGATTTTGCAAACGCAAGGCCACGCGGTTCATACCCAGCGTCGCCGAGCCGAAATCTGCCTGAGCCATGGCCGGGTCAGCGCCGATCGATGCGAAAAGAGTCGTGGGTGGCCTTTTAAGGGTACTCGTGGGCGGGTTGAAAGGGAAACCAAAACGCAACACCACAAGTTTGGTGACCCTATTCGCCACACCGCCCCGCGTCCCTTTTTAGGCAGTGGGGCTTTCAAGGAAAACCAGAGGGATGGCGTGGTTAGAGACAAAACCATCTGAACTGAGCACCAAGCTTGGTGGAAGAGAAAACTTGGGTTACCACCCATATGACTAGCCCACCCCCGAACATACCCCTTGGGAAGACTTGGTTCCATTTCAAGCGCCTTCTGGGGGCTTCCGGCTGTTAGTCTGAGGGAGGAACCCCCCCCCACCCCCCCACCCCAATACCGCAATTTCTGGGCGCAAGGACACCTTGCCCCTCCTCACAAAGTCGTATGCCTGCTTGATGGGAGTCTGGTGTCACGGAAAGCGGGCGAACCCTATGTCCCAGAACCTCCATTTGCTTTCTCGCCCCAGCGATAGAGTCCAACTTTAAAACCACTAGGGCAAAATAAAAGATCGCTTCATTTGGTTGTGGGTCAAAAGTAGGTACCCAGCATGGAGCCCTGGTAAATGGAACCAAGGACTAATTAAACTCTGCGCATCCTGGTGTTGTAATTTTGACCCACCCCCATTTCGGCGAATGGAAGACAACCATGTTTTGCTACCCTCGAAACCTTCAATCCTGTTGTGGTGACCACAACTGGCCTTCGCCCTCAGAAGCGAAGAAGAAAGCCTGTAAGACGACCGTAGGACAAACGTCGGTCGTTAATTACCCAACAACCACCGGTGATGTCGGTTGGATGGTGTGGTGGCTATCTTTGACTTTGTCTTCGAGGTTGATTTGGGCGATGGATGGGGGGGGTGAGCTTGGGAGACTGCCTTGGAAGCTGTCTTGGCAGCATGTCTTTCGGGCGATGTCACTAAAGGTGTCCTACCAAATGTCTTTGGAGACGTCTTTGCAGTCTTGGGCTCTGGTGCTTGGTGCTTGGTCTTTTGCGCGGTGCCAACCAGCCCAAAAAACACGGTCTTTTGGACGACTTTGGAACATGCCTCAAACCTCAAACCTGTTGACCCCTCTGCCAAAAGCTGCTTTTGACTTGGCTGTGGCTCAAATAGATGTACCAAAATGGCCCCCTTGGTACATGGAACCAAAGACTAAAACCTGCGTAACCCTAGCTCTTGAATTTTGAGCCACACCCACTTGTGGGTTCAATGGGAGTTTTCCAATTCAACTCAACTCAACCAGTGATGAAGTCAGATCCGTTCGCCGGGGATCAAGATGCAAACTCAAGGGCCCGGCCTCCATTTGCTCAAGTCCCCCCGGAAAAATAGAAACAACACACGGTATTTCCAGTAGAGATAGATCCCAGAAACTCAAAACCCACAGGCGCTAAATAAAGACAACTAGGCCCTCCAGTAGAGAGGCTACAATAAGGCTACCCTTTTTTCTGTAGTCTATTTTAGTACCCAGCCAAAAAAGAAACGGTAAAAGGGCACCTAGCTGGGACCTAGACAATACTGATTTCCTCAACAAATGCCAAGCCCCCCCCCGTTCACCTCGGATGCTTTCCACTCCCCTGCTCAAAGCTTAACTTTGAGTGGTTTACTACGGAAAACACATTCGTTGGCACAAAAGTTAGAGTCCTAACATCCCTTGGCAAAATGCACCAAAGAAAAAGCAACAAAGTTTGAGCTTCCTCTCAACAAATGGTCCAGTGGATCCCACCCCCAAAAAAGGGTAAAAGGGCACTACTGGGGCCCTTTTGAGGGTACCTCAGGCGAGTTGAAAAGGAAAAAAAACAAAACGGAACACCACAAGCTTGGTGACCCTATTTCGCCACACACACACACACACACTTCAGCCACCTTTTTAGGCATTCGCCACACCCTTCAGCCGCGCCCCTTTTTAAGGCAGTACCGTTTTTGGGGCTTTCAAGGAAAACCAGGGGGATGGCGTGGTTAGAGACAAAACCATCTGAACTGAGCACCAAGCTTGGTGGAAGAGAAAACTTGGGTTACCACCCATATGACTAACCCACCCCCAGACGATTCCATGGAAGCTCCCGAACATACCCCTTGGGAAGACTTGGTTCCATTTCAAGATCATTTTTCCCCCGTCTTGTTCTCCCCCCCAGTCCATCTTTGCTTCGGACCTGCGCAGGCCCGACTCCTCCTCCTGCGAAGCCGAAGCCCCGACTGGTGGACAATTTTCGAGGAGCAGGTTTTCGGGCGTCTGGAACAGTTTCTGTGGAGGTTCTGAAGTTTTCTCTTTTGGGTTGTAGGGTTTTCTAGAAATTTCTAGGAGGTTCTAGGGTTTTCTGGGGGAGTTCTACCTGCTGCCCCCAAAACTGTTGAATTTGATCGATTTTCAGGAAAATGATCGTTTTGCCTTCTTGGTGTTGAAATTTCAACACTGGTGCTACAAAAACCGTTCGGGCGTGCGGAGCAGACCGAACCTTATGTTGCTGATGTCGCTTGCTGGGAATCCGTCGATTGCGTGATTTTTGCATAATCCGTTGCATGTTTACGTTCTTTTTGCGTCACGACATGGGCCGTGCCTAGGATTTGGTGTTGGAAATACCGTTCGTAAAGCGTTTAAAACCCGTTCAAAACCCGTTCGCAAACCGTTCGCGAACCGTTCGCATGTCGTACATTTTACGTAAAACTAAAAATGGGTGTTGCGAAATCACCTTGGTGTTCTAAAAGCCGTTCTGGTGCTAGAAAAACCGATCTGGTGCTCAAATTTTCGGAAAAACGTCATTTTTCCAAGTGGTGCTGAAAGAAGAACATTTTAGGGGCCTCAGGTAGGGTTTTCTAGGGAAGTCTGGGGTCTGGATGAGTGGATTGCCAAGAAAAGCCTGAGCGTTTTGCAGCCCCAAAGATCAAGTCCGGGACAGGATCAAGCCCGTTCAACATCCAAGTGCTTTCGCAAGGGCTTTGTGGCACCCGAAATCAAGCATCCCGTTGTTGTAAGTTACCCCTGGGGCCCAGAAAATCTCTATGCGAAACCGGACATGTCCCCTGTATCGCTTCCCTTCACTACCTATATACCTTGTGGCTTTCAAAGCAAGCACGTGAGTGACTTAGGACCATATCACCCAAACCTTCGGGTGGTTTCAGGCTTGGTCTCAGACCCTCGGACGGCATCTCAAAGTCATAAAACCCTCTCGAGATCATTCAGCAAGACGTTGAAGAAGAAGCAGAACTCCAAACTGCCGCTTGACAACCTCGTAACTAAAATGCCAAAACATATCAAAAAAATGATTGAGCGCGATACCGGGGGGAAAAGTTAAAAGGATTCTTGGCGGCGAGTGAAGAATGACAATGTCCACAAAAAGCAGCCAAGTTTGGTTGCTTCCCCTCAACAAATGGTCCAGTAGATGCAGCTGCCTGCCACCACAAAAGAAACGAGGCTATTCACCATAGGGTAAGCAAATATGTGCCCGTGCCGTACCGAAGGATACTTACTTTGATGTTCGGCCGAGCTAGTAAGTGGTTAGCCACACTTGGGATATTTCCCCTCTAAGATCCAGGCCTAGGTTACCAACGACTTGCTAACTTGGCCGAACACCCAAGCAACCAGGATAGTTGCCATAGCCAACCTTTTGCCATCGGTTAGCTGGATCCATGGCCTGATATTTACCAAACTGCAGATTTGGCAGGTGCTCTCAATGAATAAACACCCAATTGGTATATGTCCTGTTGGTTTCCTGATAAACATCCACCCCAAAAGAGCTCCGATATTTTGGTGGAGAAGCCAGAGGAATCTCTTTTTCGGAATTGGACAACCCCTTTCGGTTCCGTCCGCTAATTGGTGGGGGTCTTTTTTCGGGACTTGGGCCCATTTACAGAGGCCAATTGGGGGAGCTTCGGCTGTCTCAGGGAGTGTACCTACCTGGAGTCACCTTCTGACCCTTGAAAAATGGGGGTGGTCACGACCCAAAATCAAGATTTGGGTTATGGCCAACTAGTTTTGAAGGGTCTGATTGTGACTCCAGGAACTCCAAAAAAACGAAGGGGTCATCGCCCACCATTTGTCAAGCGAAAACTAATCGGACGCGCCAGCCACGTGGCTCACCCGACTCCGAGGCTCTCAAAACGATCCAGGGCTGTGGGAAATGACCACTTCTGCGATACAGCAGAAATTGCCTAACCCCAAAGACTAACCTCACATACAATTAAACCTTTTGTAAGGAGGAGATTCCCAAAAATATCACAGAAGTGGTTGGAGAAACCTTTCCCACAACTCTGCATGGGGAGACTCCCAACCCCCCAGTTACAGGCGTTGCATAAACCTAAATGTCTCGCAGAAGTGGCAGGAGAAACCTCTCCCACAACTCTGCATGAGGAGATTCCCAAAAGTATCACAGAAAAACTCAGAGCGATCACCCCCCAGTGAAAGGGGTTGCATAAACCCAAAAGTATCGCAGAAGTGGTTGGAGAAACCCCTCCCACAACTCTGCCTGGTTTTGTTTTGCCTTCCCTAAAACCAGCGAAGACACAGAAACTCCGATTGGAAGCTTCGGGCCCCGATCAACCTTGGAGAAACCCCTTGATCCCGGTAAATCCGCCGACCCTCTGCCTCCCGTCCCAGCCTCCTGCAGAGGGGACCGGCGTGGGATGCAACTGGTAGTGATTGGAGACTGGGACCAGCCTGACAGGTCCCAAGTCCCGGTCTGCCAGCGGTCACACCAGGACTCGATCCCGGGACCGGCTGGACAGTCTGAAAGCGGTCCTGACCAATCCCAGACCAAGCCGGCCCAAGCGGTAATTAACGGACCAGCTGCCATATTTCTGACTTTTCCGTTAATCCTTGTTTGTGGTCGTAGAGTTTGCGGACGTGTTTGTCCTTATGACTTTTCCCTTCATGCGCCGAGGGTCGGCGGCAGCAGGCGGGAGCCTGGTTATCCGGCTACGCCTCCTTGGGGTAGCATGTCGCCGCTAGGCAGTTAGCCTGCTAGCTTTAGCTATAGGGGGTGCACCCTGGTGCCGCCGACCCTCGCCACTTGGTCGTGATGCGCTGCCTAAATCAGGCACCTCTGCATCACCAGCTCGGGCTTGCGGTTTTGCTTGCCTGTGGGAAACCCTCGCAAAACGTCGCGTATATGCAGGGTTTAGGCCATGTGGCTGACATCGTCAGGGTCCGGGGTTGGGCCTGGGCGATGCTTCAGCGGGGCTTGGCCTGCATCATCAAGACTTCCTTCCAAAAAGCCTCTCAACCCATGAAGCACTGTTTTGAAGAAGGTATCGGAGGGGTATAAGCGAGGCTCATTTTTGCGCATTTTGGCGCCAAGCGCTGCCGGGCATGCCGGTGATGCTGGGTCCTCGCTCTCCAAAACGCTGTAAATACCGCAAAAAACTGCTGCGCTGAGCGTTGGGCTGTTGTTCTGTCCGTTTTGCTCTTGCTGTGGCTGGCTCGCGCGCTGCGCAGTCCTTGCTTTTTTCCCGTCGGTTTTTGGGCTTTTTGGCGCGCTGGCGCGCGCGCGCGCGACCCCAGCCACAAAACGCTGCTATTTACGGTGTTTTGTTGCGTTTGCGTTTCCGGGCTGGCTTGCGGGCTGCTCTTTTTGGGCTGCTTTTTTTGGGTCCTCTGGCGCGCGCGCGCGCGACCCCATGTCAGCCTTCTGGGTTGGGGCCCGGCTGGGGCCCAGAAAGCCGGCATCCCCGGCATTATCTGGGGTTAAGGTGGGCAACATAGCCATATCACAGCACAGGATACGTTTCTCATGCACAAAACATGACATGACGTGGTATACCTTCAAGGAGGCGTAGCCGGCTAGAGGCCGCAGGCCCAGAAAATAAAGAGTTTGGACTTGTTTCGGCCCATCCACTCAGGAAGTGAGTGCTTGGAGGAAGCTTTGAGGGAAAAACGCGCCGCGCTTTGAGCGCCTGGAGCTGCCGCTCCAACTCCGCCAGGCGCGCCCAGTGCTGCGCCGCCGCCTCAAGAGCCGATCTCGCCGGTCTTCGCGCGGCTCGGGGGATGGTTTTGGACTGGCTGAGCAGTGGGGTGTTTTTGGTTTTTGCTTTTTTTCGGGGTGTTGGTTGCTCTCTTTTTTCCCCTGGGGTGGTGTGTGTGTGTGTGTGTGTTTTTTTTTATTTTTTTATTTATTCTCTTGAGTGGGTTCTTCTCAGGTGGTTCTTTCTGGGTGTTTTCTTTCTGGGGCTTTTCCGTGCATGGCCGGGGCTGAATTTGGGCTGAGCTTCATGAAGCCGAGCTCCGAAAGTACCGGCTTAGACTCTTAGAGTCGGGCCTTTGGCTTGCACCAGGGTGATTCAACACCGGGCTTTGGATCGCTCGTAGTTATGAATTCTAACACGGGGCGTTGGGTGGACATCAAAATTCGGCGGGGATTCATGTCCATCAACTTGTGAGGTGGTTTCAACTCTGAACATCCTCCATTTGAGATCGAACCTGACAATGGGGAAGCCGGCGGCGGCGGACCTCGGACCTCGGACCTCGAGCCTCGAGCCTTGGGGCTCGGGCCTCGGGCCTCGGACCTCGGACCTCGAGCCTCGGACCTCGGACCTCGAGCCTCGAGCCTCGAGCCTCGGGCCTCGAGCCTCGGACCTCGGACCTCGAGCCTCGAGCCTCGGACCTCGGACCTTGGACCTTGAGCCTCGGACCTCGAGCCTCGGACTTTGGACCTCGAGCCTTGAGCATCAGACCTCGGACAGACCTCGGACCTCGAGCCTTGGACCTCGGACCTTGCACCCCTCACCGCTGGTGCACAGGCTGAGTTGACGGGTGTGCGTACAAGCGGGCGTCGTAAGTCACCCCACGTCGCGTTAAGTCACCCCAGCCATCCCCAGCCGCTTGGAACTACGCATATCCGCTTAAGTCACCCCATGCGTTTTAAGTCACCCCATGCTTTGCAACCCACACTCGACGAGCACCATGAGGTAGCCGTCCACCCAACACGACTTTCCCATTACCATGAAAACGTCGCCCTCTGCGACCGGGGATGTCTTGCGCCACGATGTCGTCGACGACCGCAGAGAAGTGACCCCCTTTGCAACGATGAAGCAACTCGGGGCCTGTGCAAGACTTTGCAAGTTGGAACCGCGAAAAACCAGGCCCCGAAAGACCCCAGCCTGTATAATAGGGGCTACTGGAAGGGCGATGTTGCCAATCCCAAGAATTCTCCGCACACTGCACG